>VDFB02376105.1:0-21872 GCA_007258455.2 Sequoia sempervirens | reverse complement strand
TATGAATGATATGCATAACAGTTTGGAGAATGTTCTCGATGCAAATCCAATGTATCCTATGATATCAAAGATGGTACTTCCAAAGATAGATACATCAGCAGCAAGTTTTGATTGTTTTATGGCTGATGCTAATCACAATATGCCATCTGAACAAACTCTTGTTGCAATTCAAACCGAGGCTTCACCTAGGATGACCACTATGGCACAAAATGAGTCTATTTTTACACAAACCACGGTTGTTGTTTCAAATGTGAATACATTGGATCTTCCTCCATGGTTAAGTTCAATCACTTTAAAGAGGAAGAAATAGGCTATATCTCCTGATGTGTTTGACTTTCAACAGCTGAGGAAGTCTAAACCAAAAGTTGCAAAGAAAGCCAAAATGGTTTCACAGGTGGTTGTAGACAGCAATAAAATGAAATATGCAAAAGTAGCTGAACCTCTTTCAAACAAACCACAAGAGAAGATGCAGGTGTCCGATTACAAATTCACCAAGATAGAGTTGGGAAAGCAAACTCACGCCAATTTGATGCAAGATGCTCAAAATTCAATAACAATCTTAGCACGAAGTTATGATGAACTCTTGGCCAAGAAAGAAAAAATAAAAGAGGTGAATGCACATCTTATTTCAGTTATTCAAAAGATTACCAAATCTTCAGAAATGGTTGATTCATTGTCTTCCTCTATTTCTGAAGAATCTATTAAACAAGTTGAAAAAGCTGGACAAAAAGCAAGGGCAGTTGATTCTTGGGTTGATCAATTGATAAATCAAAGTACTCAAGTGATTAAAAAAGTTCTTGATGTGATGGTTAATATAAAAATAGTAAAGCTGAAACTACACCAAGCTTCTGACACTTTCAAACAAAGTTTGGAATCTATGGAAAGTGATTTGAAGAGTTGGTATACTTTGAATGAAGAACATTTGGAAATCTTATGTGCCAATGCAATAATACCAAATAGAGAAATGTATATTGAGACTGAAGAGCTCCTGTTAAACAAAACATTGGTATTCAAAGAGCTCATTTTAGATATACAGGCTGCTCAAGAGATAGTGGTTGAAGCAGAACAAGATATCATTTCAAGCTTTGAAAAGGAGTCTTGCAAGCTAGAAGATCAAGATGGTGAGGTACTTCCTGAAGATGCTATACTTTCAGCATTAACAGCAAAATTTCATCAAGAGTTAGAAGCTGAAACCTTCACCCTGCAGTCCATCATCAGATTTGTAGATCATCATACATTTCTTAATAAGATGCAGATTGCATTGGAAGAGCATCGTTTGTCATTCATCAAATGTTTTGATACCATCATCAAAACAGTTGTTGTTGCCAAGAACACTCAAGGGACAAATCTTGATGAACTCCATAATTCCATTCATAAATTTCAATGTTTCAAGGATGGTCATGGAAATAATTAAAGTATTGTTTTATTTTCAATTTTGTTCCTTTGGACAAATTACATGTAAAGCCAAAAATTGTAATTACATGTAATCAAATTACAAGTCAAGATAAATTAGGACTGTAATTTGGAATAAGTCAATTGCAAGTAGTTGGTGGTTGAGAGAATTTCTCAAGTTGGTTGGGATCCTCCCACCTTTTTCTCATGACTTCTCTCCTATAAATACTTGAGGGAGTCTTTTGTAATATTTTATCTTTTTGGCAATAGAGAGAACTCTGCAGAAAATTACAGCAAAGAAGACTTTGTGCTTTGTGTATGTAAACCTGATTTTCAAGCAATACAAGGAAAGGATATAAGGTTTCAAACTTTGTGTTGAATCTTCTCGCATGATATTACTATCTTCTTATGTCATAGTGATACAGTTTTCTGAATTATTCTTGTGATCTCGTGGGGCTATTGTGATAAGACTTTGGTCTAATTTCTTATAGTCTTTGTGCTATAAGTTTGAAAGATTAAATAAGCTTAATTTGTGAATAGGAGTTGAGAAGAATTATAAGTCTTTGTGCTTGTGATAATTCCCATATTAGGTGATTCTTGAATGCATTATACTTACAGACTTTGTGTTGTTATATGTTGCAACTTGTTCTTAAATTATCTTTCTAAAAGGGCGGATAGGATCTCAGATTCTCAAGACTTTGTGCTTGGAGATTGTTTTCCCGTCCCGGAGGAGGTGACGGAAGTCTTTGTACTTTCAGGAAACTTCATTTCTTCTCTCTCAATTTTATTGCAAGCTGTTGTAAGAGTTTTTCTAAAAGTTTTTGTTACTTTTCTATGAAGAGAAAAGAATATAATCTTTCCTGAAACAAGAGGAAAGGTTGTTGTTCCATCCATTTTAGTTTTAGTTAGTAAAAAGGGGGAGCCTTCCCTAAATTAGGAGAGTATTATACTCACACACTGTGGCTGAAACCACCATTTTGCTAAACCTCACAAGTTTGCAAAATATTCAACCAACAGGATCTTTCTTATCGAAATGTTTGATCAACCTATCTATGAACTCCTGGTAGGTGGTAATAAGGTTATGCTACAAGGTGATCATCCCATGATGCCACCAATCATGAGCCACTCCATCCAGGTGCAATGTGGAAAACTTAATTGCCTCATCCTCATACATAGGTCTCAATGACAAATAGTTGTCAAGCTTCTGTAGCCACGATCTAGCTGAACACTTGTCACTGCCATCGAAATGTCGCAAGACACCAATCCCTACTTACAAAATTTGTAGGCATCAACCCATTGGAGACAAAAATCCCCACAATTGTGCACCAACTTAGCAAGAGACGCCAATATCTTCTTTGAGAGGCACCAACCTCCAAATTCTTCAATGGATGATATGTCTTCACAAAATCTAAATGTTGATACACTTTCCCTCACAACTCTAATCACAAATCTAATGCAATGTCCTTCTTTCACAAATCTAACTCAAATGATGTATATTTCACACATCTGATTTCAATATTGCAATGTATTCACTCACAAATCTGATCACAATGATGCACTGCTTCCACAAATATTTCTGCCTTAAGGTCTACTCTAATTTCCCTTTAAAGATCTGTTCATGACTTTAACAAAAACTGCCTTAATATCTACTCACAAATCTGCAATATATCTACTCATAAATCTGCAATATAATCTTCAACAATTTTCTCATAAATCTGTCATATAATCTTCAACAATTCACTCATCAATCTTCCATATGTCTACTCATAAATATGCAATGTATTATTGTGACCTTTTTCACACATCGCCCCATTGTAAATGGGGACCCCCTAATTTTGGCTTTGCTTTTGGGTCATTTTATTGCTATCTCTCTTTTCTATTGTCTGCCTTTCGAGGATTGTGCCAGTCATTGAGTTTAAACATGAACGTTTGGCCAAGTCTGAAAATTAGGGTTTGTGCTTTCCTGGTCAATCTAGGGTCAAGCGAAGTGAATGAATTGAAGTCTGAGGCTAACATTACTATCAGTGTACTTCCAACAAGTTTCCACTGAAGTTTCATCAAATTTTGACTACTTACTATTTTTAGTAAGTGTGCAATTCCAGGTATTCCGTCAGCATCCTTGAAATTTTGTCAGTCACACTGCATCCGGAACACATCAAGCTACTCGCGTGCAAAGTTTGAGATGAAACCGACCACTTACTATTTTTAGCAATTCAGCTTCCGGAGCAAATTTAAGGGCTTATATGCAGAATTTTCAAATGCATGTCTGGAAATTCCTTCTGGGTTTTCAGAGACCTTCGCAATGGCGTGACATGCAAAGTGAAATAACGACTTTCAGAGTCCAGCCTTCGGAGGCTACTTTTTAGGGTTTGCATGTCAGGGTTTCCTTTGCATGTCTGCATATTCCTTGTGGGTTTTTCGAGAGCTTCGCGATGATATGACATGCAAAGCGAGATAATCACTCCTTCAGGAACTTACTATTTTTAGTAGATGCATTCCGGCAGCCGCCTCCCAGCACTTCAAAATCACAAACTGATCGCAATGCAATAGAAACGAGGACAAACGGAGGGCATGCAAGACCAATTAGGGTTTCCAGCTTCGGGACCCAAAAAGAGGGGTAAAAAGTCAAAATTTTCGAAAACCAGTGTATCCCACTGTGATCAGCATCTTTCAGGCTATCCACCGGTAAAATTTGAAGGCAAACATAGCACTTACTATTTATAGTAAGGCGTTCCAGAAACAGGCTAAAAATAGCAAGTCAGCATCAGGCGCCAATGTGAACGGGCAAGTTTAGCGATGAGGAACACGCCATTCAAATTTCAAGTCAAACGGAGTTGTGGAAATCATGAAACTGAGCAGTTACTATAAATAGCAAGCCACCTCCAAAAATATGCTATAAATAGCAGGTCAGCATGAGGCTTCAGCATGAACAAGTCAAGCAGGTGATAAGGATCCCATGGTGCGAATTTCAAGACAAACGGAGTTGCAAAGGGTGGAAAATCAAATGCTTACTATTTTTAGTAGGCCTGCGTAGAAGAATTAGGGTTTCCTAAAATCAAGGACGAAACACGATGGCCAGGCAGAAGTAGCGTCCAGTCACGATCGATACCCTTCAGGCAATCGGCATGCAAAATTTGAAGACATTCTGAGCAATTGCTATTTTTAGTAAGTTGCTAAAAATAGCAGGTGCAGGCAGGCATCAGGCCCCGACAGTTCAATCACATCCCAAGAGTCAACACAAAGCAAAATCAGGCTCTTCAGAGTCAAAAGTCAATCCAAAGCACAAAATCTGGGGAACTTGCTAAAAATAGAAAGTTAGGGTAAGTTAGGGTTAGCATGAACGAGTCACTCCAAATTTGACAAATGGCATAAAATTCACTGAAATTGATAAATTTTCAAGTCCAGCCAGTGAAGAACGCCTTTAAAAGCTGAAGGTTGGTGGAAATTCTCTAAGCACTTGCAATTTGAAGTTCACAGGCCAAATGCACCTTGAGAAGCTGAAGATGAGGCAGGAAATTTAATGAAGGCATTGAAAATGGAAGCTTGCGCCCAAGGTCAGAGAAAGAAGATGAAGTTTGACTAAGTACTTAAAATTTGAAGCTCCTGCTCTCCTAGGCGGCTTGACTACTTAGGTTTGATGAAAATTCTTCTAAGTGTTTGAAATTGGAAGTTGGCATGGTAAAATGCGCCCTTGAGGTTCAAGATTGCTAAAATTATTCTAAGGCATTCAAAACTTGAAGCTAGACACTCCATTTGCGCCTTGACTTAGAGGAAGGCTGGAGAATATTCTAAGTGTGGAAAAATAAAGTAGCACCTCCAAAATGCGCCCTTGCATGTCTTGAAAGTTGAAGTAGCACCTCCAAAAGCGCCCATGTAGTGAGGGGACTTTAAAAAATAAAAAATAAATCTCCTAAATGTTACAAATTGGAAGCTCACAGGATAAAATGCGCCTCCACCTCAAGGATCAAGAAGGGAGCTTAAAAAAATGCTAAGTCTTGAAAATTGAAAGCTCAAGGTATGATATGCGCCCTTGAAGTGAAGGAAGTTGGAAAATATTCTAAGTCTTCAAATTCAAAGCATGACCTCTTAAATGCGCCCCAAGTCAAAGATTCTTCTAGGTTTGTGTTGTACCCAAAACCAAAATTTTTGCTTCACTAAGGCATTTTGCTTAATTGAGTCTTATTCGTGTTAGAGTGTCATCAAATGGTCGTTTTTGGGGTTTTTAAATATGGAGTTGGTGTCAGTACTATGTCAGTCTGTTACCGAAGAGATTTAAGAAAAGTGAAAATCTGAACGAAAAACGTCAAAATTTTCTATCTCTGAAGAAGGGAGCACATTCTGAAATAGGCGCCCTATCTTTTAGGGGCCCAGATCCTGTTTTTAGGGTTTGTCACCTCCAGCAGACATTTGTCCGGCATCACGTCAGCTTCGCAGTGAGCTATCAAACCTGTCAAATGGACCTGTTTTGTTCGAGTTACGGAAGATACAGTGCAGATCGAGGCGAAAGCAAGAATTGGCCAACACTGGAGAAAAGTGCAGCTTTTCAGAAAGGCGCCCATCTTTTTGAGGTGCGGACAATGAGTTTTGACCGACGTCACCCAAGACGCTATCTTACATTCGCTCGCTTCGCGACGATCCGCCGAGGGTGAATCGAGTTGTCAAGCGCCTCAACTCGAGGTCAAACGTTGGGACAAATCTTAGTAAAACTATCAGAAGAAAGAGCAAAAGAGCACATTTTGAGAAAGGCGCCCAAGCTTTTCAGGCCTTTAATGCTTTCTTTCTGATGATTTCAGATGCCTAATGTGTCCGTGTTACGTTCAGCTTTTCCGTTGCCTGTCTCCGTCAGATCAGAAGATGTCTCGTCAGCTTGCAGTGGAGGTTTTTATATTATTTTTGTCGTTTCCAGAAATGGCTAAGTCTGGAATGAAAAGAGCAACTTTTGAAAAGGGCACTCTTGTTTTTCACCCCTCAGATGATGTTTTCTGGGGAAATGTGCCTTTGCAGCCGTCGTGCAGAACGAGCTTAGCTTCGCAGTGAACCTGAGTTCCAGTCCTGAAAGTTGATAAAACAGAAGTTATGAAGGATTTTGTTTTTCCCTTCGTTCGAAATGCAGAAGTCAAAATTTGACTAAGTCAGGGAAAAAAGCGCAGCTTTTGAAAAAGGCGCTTGGATTTTTAAGCCTTCAAATGTCAATTTTATGACATGCAGTATCAAGATATCATTTGATCAGTTTTTACTCAGCTCCGCAATGCACCTGTCAGCCAGCCAATCGGAGAAGTCAGTCAACCAGTGTCAGAGGATGAACAGAGATCCCGACAGAGGTTTTAGCCTAAATTTTCATGAAATTTGGCTAAGTCTGGAATTCGCCCAAGAGTTCAAATTTGAATTTTCGAAAGTGAGTTGAATGGACGCCTTAACTGGAGTTCTGACTGCAGTTAGACTGAACGATTTCTGGGTTGTCATCTTCAGTTCATATGTTTGCATGTGGAGTGATCTTTCAGTTTGCATGTTCAGTTAACTGGTTTGCATGTTCAGTTAACTACCTTGCATGTTCAGTTAACTTGATTGCATGTTAAGTTTAACTGAAGATTATCACTAAAAGTCAACTGAAGTTTACATGCATGGCGAATTTGGTCAAGATTGTGAAGATGGCGCTTCATTGCATGTTAACTGAAGTCATGAAAAGGGACGCCATATTTTGATGAAGCATTAGTTTGTGAAGCGTGAAGCATAAGATTTGTGAAGTATGGCGAATTTGCATGTCAACTTGAGTTTCAAAAGGGTCGCCATATTTAAGGTTGAAAAGTGAAGCATTTTTGTGTGAAGCTATGCACTTTTTAAGGAAGGCAACTTTAGTTCAAAAGGGTTGCTATTTTTAGATTTTAATTGATTAAAGCATGTGAGGTTGGCGCACTTGTTGAAGGCCAAACTGAACTTCCAAAAGGGTCGCTATTTTTAGCTTATTCTTTGCATGAAGATGGCGAACTCTTATCTTATTCTTGTTGTTAACTGAAGCTATCTAAAGGGCACGCCTTAGGTCAAATTGATGAATCCAAGGCAAATTTGAAGATGGCGAACTTAAGACAAGTCTTAACTGAAGCTAAAATCGCATGATGAGTTCAACTGAAGTGTTGAAAGGGCAAACCCTAAAGCACGTCCACCTTTTGAGCTTGTTTGAGTTCTAGTTAACTATTATGAGGTCCAATGAGAAGCCAAGCGCCATTTTTAATGCATGCTTGCTTTAGTGCGAATTTCTTATGATGAAATTCTATATATTTCAAGAGTGGCGTCCATTATTGCATCATCTTTTGCTCTGAAAGCTTGTATTTTCTTGAGCAACCAGCAAGCTTAAGGTGATTCAGGTGTCCGTTTTCAGCGTTCTTCGAAGCTACGAGCTCAGATTCTTCAGAGGAAGTCAATTCTAGACTTTATTTCTACTTTGCATGCAGGTTTTATAAAGATTCGAAGAAGAGATTTGCAGATTTTTCAGAAGCAGACAAGCAAAACTTTCTATCTTCTGTCTTATTTCTTCTATTTCTCACCTTAGGTACTTTCTTCGCATGCCAGAGTAATTCAACACATTTTCAGAATCTGATCATCTGGGTTCTTATATTTCAGCGTTTGCAACAAGACCCACTTCTTAGATTTTTTCGAGAAAATCGCCCCGTAGCCTTCATTCTGAAGCTCTGAGCCTTTTTCCGAGAATTCTTTGCATGTGGGCTTGAATCACATTTTTTCCAAAATCCAGCTATCTGGGTTTGTTCAGAATTCAGTTGTGCACAAAACCCATGTTCCAGAATTTCTTCGAAAATTTCTCCTGTCAGAAGCTATTTTTAGCCTTGTTCAGTGTTTTTCAGAAAGTTCTTCAAACATATTCGACTTTACAGTCAAAAGTCACCATTTTCAAAATGCAGTTCAATCTCATTGATTACAAGGTGAAATCAGTCCTTACACATAATTTCACCAAGACTTCAGATACGGACCTAAACCATGTTTATCCAGTGGTCAATCTGAGCAGTTTAGAAGGTGTTAGCAGCAATTCGATGAGGAATCTTGAGCGTTCCGGGTTGCTGGCAGCGGCATCCATTCCTGTTTCTATCTTCGATCTTGAGTTCGTACTTGCTTGCATTAAGCATTATGACTCGTCTTCACGACAGATCAGATCGGTTGATGGAAGAGTGGTTTGCAGTCTCAAGCCGAAGGACATAGAAAGATGTTTTGCTATTTCTCCTCGCTCAGATAACTTTACTGTTGATCTTGAAGCTTGTGAGAAGATATGGGATGCTGATCATCAACGTTCACAGAGAAAGGTTGCTCAGAAATGGTTGACAATTCAGAAAACTAACTTGCCTAAGAAGGTTGGTCGTGGTGAATTTAAAGGAGAAGTTGCTGTTTTGATCACCTTACTCAATCGAGTTACCGGCCAGTCAGATGCTAATACTTTCCGTCCATGGATGTTCTATCTGATTACCAGAATCCTTGATGGCACAGAGCGTTTTGACTGGGCTATGTTGATTAGTGACTGCTTACATCAGCAGATTTCTAACTTTCTCAAGCATCACGAGTTTCACATGATATCCTATTTGGTTTACTTGGTGGCATTTCAAGGTAGTTTCAGACTTCTTAAAACCAATGGTACTCTCGGTGTTCAGCGTATTCACGAATATTATCCACAGCTAGAGTTTTCTCAGTCTGAGCAGGACTTCCAAGTAGTGAATGATCACTTTGCCATGAGAACCGTGAGGGATCTTGATGATGAGATGCACATTCGTATTTCAGCCGAGGCCAAATCAGCAATGGAGACTTGGGCAGATTGGTTCATACAGTTTCCTACTTTCACGTACCTCCGAGTTTATGGTTATGTTGGAGAGCCTCTGATGTTGCCGAGATATCCGTCAGACAAGATTGTCTTTATGGAGTTCCTCAGGCAAATGCAGCACGTTCACTTCTTTCTTCGTAGTCGTCATAAGGCTGCGGCAAATTTTCCATTCTCATTGGGAATTTTCACATGTGATGCAGCAACAGATGCCAGGCGTATGTCTACTGAGATAGAAAGGTTCAAACTCAAGCCTTATACTGAGAGGTGTTCCTATGATCCTCTCGGTCATTATGCAAATCGGTTAGAGCGAGGGATTGCACATACGCCAGCACTTGAAGACTTCTGGGCAAATTGTGAAGATGAATTTGAAGTTCGTCGTCGTCACTATTGTAGACTTACTGTTGGACAGCTCTCTGATTATTTGTCGGAGGATGTTGATGGTTTGTCGGATGATGATGGAGAAGTTCTTCTCAATTCTTATGTTAAAGACCAAGTTGCTAGGCAGCCACTTCGCTCACCTGATTGGTATGCTAAAGAGAATACTTCTATTGAAGAGGTTTCCAGATCAGTGATCAAGATTAGTAAGTTATTCTTGGAGAGCAAGCGAACACGAAAGTCAGTTCCTGTAGCAGAGCCGCCAAAGGATTTCTCGTCATTGCCTTCTACTTCTAGAGCAAAACCCAGAGTTAAAGCCATTATCATACCTCCGGAAGGAGTTAGACTCAGTGGAAACACAGGGAAGAGAGCTACTGGTAAAAGGAAGCAGAAACAAATTGAGAGTGCTCCTGAAGTTCCAACAGAGACAGTTATCCAGACTGAGCCTCACGTTTCACTTCCTAGTTCACCTCACGTTCCGCCTATTGATATAGATTCTGAGCCTGAGCCACAAATTCAAGCAGGATCGGAGACGACTGAAACACCACAGGTTGATACATCAGGGACAGTCTCTCCGCGAATTGAAAATATTGTTCAGTCTTGTTGGCTCGAGAAGTCTTTGGGAAGACAAAGGCGTGAACCGTCATACAATCTTGATTTATCTGAGTTTGGTGAGCCCTATCAGAGGAGATCAAACAAGAAGATAAAGAAGCAAGTGCATATCGAAAAGACCCCTGAATCAGAGATTGTGATAGAAGTTGCAGTGCCTCCAGAAGGTAAAAGCTTGGACGAGGTCGAAGTGGGTGATTTTACATTCACTAAGGCAAATCTTGGCAGGACCACACGAGAGACAGATGTATCTCTTCTCAAGATTGTTACCAATAATCTTGAAGAGCGTATCACGAAGGATGGAGAAGATAAGGCTTTACTCAAAACTGAAATTAGTCAACTTCGTCAATACATTTCTGATCTTGTTCATGGGAATCCAAATAGAGCACCGGTTCTTCCTCAGCACACACCTGCAGAGAAACGAAAATTGGATCAGTTGGTCAGTCATGGCAGACTTTTGGATGATTGGATTGACAGTTTAGTTGCTGCTGGTAAAACTCTTCTTGCAGATTTATATCAGTTGAGGAGTGAGGCACACAAACTCCGTCAGGGTATTCAGTTGCTGGATATTGCAGTTGCAGAGAGCTTGGCAAAGGATCGCGTTCTTGTATCTCAGTTATCAGTTGCATGCGATGCTTTGGAGGAGATCGAAGATCAAGAGAAAGTCTTCACTTGGAAAGAGCAGCACCTTCTCAGAACAGAAATATGTGAGAAAATCTCTTCCAAGTTATTTTCACTGAAGGATGACGTAGTTGGAGTGCTTGCACTTGTCAGTGGCTTCGTTGTTCAGATCCCGTGTCATTATCTTCTCGAAGATGGCACGTATGTTGAGTTGGAAAAAGTTCAAGCGGAATTCGAGAAGCTGATTTTTGACAGCCTTGAAGGTGAACCTAGGGCGCCAAAATTAGAGAATGTTTCAGTGATTGCAGCCAGTTTGAGAAAGGCGACTGAAGAATGCAAAGATGGTGTGCACACAATTACTGAAAGTGGCAGAGAACTAAAGAAAGACTGTTATTTTTAGCAGCATCAAAGTGCCAGATGACAGGGAGATCGATGAGTTCTTGGTCGAAGTGTTAGACCGAGTTGACATGGAGTGATCTGTCAGTTAGAACGTGCAGTTAATTTCTAGGGTTGAGTCCTGAGCAGCAGTTAACTTGACTTCCAGTCTTCAGTTCACTTGCTGACTTAACACATGCTTATCTCATCCTCGGAGTTATCAACACAGGAGTTAGGGTTAGGGGTTTAGTTAACTGAAGGTAGTGGCCAGTTAACTTTGCTTTAAATAAGGACGTGCATGCTTGCACATTGTCCAATTAGGTTATTTGTACCAGTTAAACTGAGGGTAGTTGCCCAGTTAACTGTATAGTTTACTTCATTAGGGTTAGGGCGCATGACTTGCATGCATTGCAAGAACTGTAGTGAACTCAAGGTGATTTTAGGGTTACCTACACCTTGATGTATATAAATAAGAGCTTTTGCTCATTTGTAAATAACTTTTGCTTGAGAGAGAAATATATGCTGCGCCTACCTTGCCCTCAATATTGCTCTTTATGGTATTTGTTCATGTGTCTTCATTATTGCAATTGATTGTTATGCCACATAGGGTTTCGAAAGATTGTAATGCTGGATTCTTCCATAGTTTAGAGAAATCTGTTTTGTGAATCTTTTATTGTTATGATCGAACGTTATGCCACACAGGGTTTCGTAAGATTGTCATGATAAAACCGTTTTGTGAAGTGTTTACTATGCTGATCGAGTGTTATGCCACACAGGGTTTCATAAAGTTTTCATGGTGAATCTTCTCTTAGATTAGGAAAATCTGTTTTGTGAATCTTTTGTCATTACGATTGAGTGTTATGCCACATAGGGTTTCACAAAGATTTTGATGATAAAAGCTGTTTGTGAGTCTTTACTATGCTGATTGAGTGTTATGCCACATAGGGTTTCATAAGATTATCATAGCAAATTCTCAAATCTGTTTTGTGCTTAATAAACTTGTTCAGATTGAGATGATAGTTGCGCCACCTTGCCTTCAAGTAGAGAATCTGAATGCGTTTATCGTCTGATAGTCATAACCTTGCTCCGTTTCCTCTTGCTCTGTTTTCCTGAGGAGATTGGATAGATATAAGTTGTAGTTTAGTTGATTTGCGAAACCAGAGAAAACTCAGCTGCAACGTGTAAGTTCTTTCAAGAAAGCCTTGTGCCTCTAGCAGCTAAAACAAAAAGACAGGACATAGTTTTAGCTTATTTTCCTTTGCAAGTACATTTGTCAAAGCATAACGAGGGAGCTTCCCCTCCATAATTTGAAGAGCACTCATTGCGTAGTGTGCATAGGCTGTTCATAACAACTTCTACTCCAGAGGTGTTAGTTGTTACGCCAACAGTTTGATAAAATAGAAGCTCAGGGCCTCATTTGCGCCTTAACTTCAAGATATGGGACTTGAAAATATTCTAAGTCTTTGAATTTGAAGAAGACTCTTCTATATGCGCCCAAATGGGGCCATGTGAAGACAAAAGAAGGAAGTCAAAAGGTCACAAGGAGGCGTTCAAAGTATTTCATCCTTCATGACTAGTGAAATGCGCCCAAAGTGAGGTGAGTAATAAAGATGGTGAAAATAAAAGAATTGCCTAAACGTTGAAGGTGGCGATGGTAATAAAAATTGCTAAGGCGTGGCTAGTAATTTCTTCCAAGTGTGAGGTGCGCCTAAGGGGGGAGATGAAAATATGCTAGGCGTTGGGTTTTAAAGAGATATTTATCCCTCATGAAGTATAATATGCGCCTAAAGTAATGGAAGTGTGAAATAAAATACAGGGTGATGAGTATAATATGTTGGGCGTTGGAAATATTAAGGTGGTGAAAACAAAGAATTGCCTAGGCATTGGAAATTTAATGAGAAATAAAGCATGTTAAGTATTATGTGCTTTAAAAAGGAAAATTTTCCAAGTGAAGTTGATGAATTTTCTCACTGGCAAATGAGCAAGGTTAAATAAAATTTTCTAAGGCAAAATTTGTTAAATGATTCAAAAAAATTCTCTAAGGCAAAGTATTTTCTTCCTTAAGAAAATACGCCTACACTTGGAAGATGATGAAAATTTCCTGAGATGAGTAAAATTTGTCGAAGATGAAGTCAGAGAATGCTGACATTGCAAGATGAACTTAAAATTTCAAGTCTGAGCAAAGAAATGTTCACAGATGTGAAGAACAGGATTAAATTTGTTGAAAAGTACTTTTCTAAGGTTCAAAATTCAAGAAAATTAAATGAACCCATTCATTGTATACCCATGAGTTCATCGCGTTTTGGAGAAAATTTTCTTCTGGGTATTGAAGATTGTCAACGAGGAATGGATTTTAGTGTCTCTTGCACTTCGCCAAGGCTTTCAGGATGGAGATTTTTGATGGGCACTTGAAATAATGAATTTTCCTAAGGGAAATTTTAAAAAATTTCTAAGGCAAGGGATAAAATGTGTTAAAAATGCCTTGGCGGATGAATTTGAAAATGATCACCTAGACGATTTTTGATCGAGTCCCTGATGAAAGCATTTCTTCTCGAGTCTGAGTTGGATGAAATATCAGAGTGAAGTGCGCCAAGCAAAATGCAAGATAGGTTGGAAAGTCGGCTAAGGCATGAAGAATTTGAACGTAAAGTTGGCTAAGGAAAAACGATGAACCCTTGGAGATCAAAACATGAAAATCCTGGTAAGTAAAGTGAATTTATATTATGAAGTGTTCTAATACCCTTCTCCTTGCTTGTTTTGCAGGAGGAACGTCGAGACCAAGCGGTGATGACTTAAAGTGATGAAGAAAAAAATCCAAGATGACATTTCAACCTCGAAGGTAGAAAAGATGCGAAAAATGGCTAAGTGTTGAGACTTAGTGACAGAGAAGAAATGTTTTCAAAATTCAAGATGGAGAAAAGATTGGAAGCTCGAGCAAAGTTGAAGAACAACATCAAGAAGAAGATCAAGAGCAGTGTGAACGCGTCTCTGGGTTGGAATCTTCTAGAAGGATGATGGACATTAATGGCTCATTTATTACCCCACTCCTCTTGGTGGCGGTTTTTAGGGTGAATCTTGTTTAGGGCTGAGGTGGCACAATCTGGGCCATCCAGCCGATTGTAATATGAGCCGTCCGTTGGACTTGGCCAGCTATAAAAGGGGGAGTCCCCCTCATTTGTATCTCATTAGAATTAGAATAGACATTGAGTTAGACAGTAGACATAGAGTAGAAGGACAACTTAGAAGTAGCTTAGTATAGATTGATAGTGTAGTTGAAGAAGAAGGAAAGTTTTCCTTTGAAAACTTTTGTAAGAGATTGTTGTGTAAAACTTTCATAATAAAAGATCTTTTCATTGATGGTGAAATTCGTCTTGGTTATGGATAACTAGCGAGGTTTCTTCATCCCTTCTACTTCAAGTAGCGTAGAGTAGCGTAATTTCATTTCATGCATGTAGTAGATAGGAATTGTGGAATGTGGTCTTTAATTTGAGCAAACTTCATCTATCCATACCACTAGTGTGTTCGTTGATGGTGAATGCGCCTTGTGTGGTCAATTGGAATATCATGCACCTAACTTCGATCATGATTTGTATGTTTATATGCGTCGTTGTGATGGTATTTTCATGCTAAGTTGTGGTTTGAACACCTTGAGCTACTCCTTTGAAGATTGCACCGGTTCTGTGGAGGCTGTCCGAAGCAAGGCAAAGCAAAGCCTGGTTGAAGCTTGTGAGAATTGATTGCCATGTCCCATACTTAGAATAGATTTAGACTCTCTAATCCCTGCAGCCACTTTAAATTCAGTACTTTCTGGTTAGAATAGAAAACCCGTGCTTCATTGATAAATCTGTCGAATTGTGGAAACCTCTTCCTCTGCTGTTGAATAATTCCGTAAGTCCCCTTGAAATACCAGCAAATCACATTGAGCCAACTGAGCCTATTCGCATTAAAAGAACCTTGGAGTTGAACGCACGAACTCTCTCGCAATCTTAGCGTGCTGGATACTTTGATCAAGAGAGAATAGGGTAGCCGTTGGCAACTTTATTCTGCGTTGGTGCGGTCACGAAAAACACATCAACATGTATCTTCAACAACTTTCTCATAAATCTACTCAAACACTTCTTACAAATCTGCATGAATAATCTCTTATTTTTGCTCTTCATACAAATATTATTTTATGAAATATTGATTTCATTTAACTCCCTTTCAACCCTCTATTTATACTTGCCAAAGCACCTCTTCATCCAAAGGAGGCGACTCCTCCAAAGGGGTTGGCCATATCAGCAACCAATAAATTTTATTTATTTATTTTACTTGCCCAAGATGAGCGCTCAAATGCAAGGTGTCGGCCCCCTAAAATACATAAATTGGGTTGCCACTCTAAAGGGAGGGTCAGCCCATTTTATTAATTTCTATTTGCAATTTAATTTTCAAGGAGAGGGGCACTAGACATGGGTTGGCCATATAGGAAAGTAATAAACAATTATTTATGCAATTTTATATTTAAATTACCTCCTCAATTTTGGGCGCCAAGATAAATTGCTCATTTAATTGGTTCATTTTTTTCTCTTTTCTTGTACAATGATTTCTTGATATTGGTGCCATAAATTTGGCACAATTATTGATTTAACGTCCAATACTTTAGCCATCTCCTGATTTTGGACTTGCCCTTTGACATCAATGACAACATGTTCAACAATCTATACACTTTTGACATCAATGACAAACTATCCATGCCCCTTTGACATCGATGACAATATTTCCAACATCATTAAATTAGGTATCTCATATTCTTTCTTGTCTAAATAAGGATTCTTATCATCTACAAAGCAGTCTTATCCCCTTCTAAGGTTTGTAGAAGTTTTCGTAAAATTATTATTGGCATTATTCTTGCCTTATCCTATTATTATTTTCCCTAATTTTGGAGGAATATTAATCTATTTAAATACAAATGTGCTATAGTTTAGAGGAAGAGTCTTTTTGGAAAATCTGCTCTATAAATAATCTATGAGAGACTAATTTGCTTGGCCAAGTGCAACGCCCATACTATTCATTGAATGTTCAAAATATATTTTATTAAAAATCATTTTATGTTCCTTCCACTTGATACTTATTCGTTCATCCTCCTCAAAAATTATATTAGTTAGAATAGGAAAAAAAATTTCCATCTCATCCATCACTCATAGTCTCTTTAAGTCATCACTTGTAATGTCTCCTTCTTAGTCAATTCAGGTGGTGGATCATTAGCCTATTCTACTGGTCCCCGTAGGCTAATGTGTGTTGGTTGGGGGACTCTGGAGGAGTTTCTTGCTATGGTTTGGCAATAGTTAGTGCCCAATTGGGTTCCAACCGTTACTATGAGCATGATGCCTTTTTTTGGCGTGATTTCAGGGTGGTTTCCAGTACTTACTATTTTTAGTAAGTCAGTTTCAAGCACCAGTGGGATAGTGGTCAGTGTCGCTATTTTTAGCAGTCCCAGTGGGTGTCAATTTCAATGTTTTGGCATGGATCAGTATTTGTATTTTAAATAACGTAAAGTTATTAAAGTTAAATTAAATATTTAATTTACGCTATTTAATATTATAAATTGTTATTTTTAAAAAAGGCCCAAGTGGAGTCATAAGTCGTTTTAAAAAAGGGTCCAAGTTATCTTCCTAGAGTTGGGCACCCAAATTGGAGACTTAATGAAGTCTAAAAAATTAAATAAAATATTATCTGAAATTGGGGCATGGGATTTGAGGACATTTAAGACCATTTTAGGCTCATTTTGTCATTCATGCTTGGTTGATATCTTTGTTATTTTGGTTGGAGTTGGTTCTTCTTCTTCTAGGATTTGTGAGGACGAAAACCTTCACAGGCAACATTCTCTATGTTGTTGGAAGACACAGTCTAGAGAATTTTTGGTGATTTCACTTCAAGAATCACAGTTGGGCTTCATCGCAAATCGAAATTCACAGTTTGGGCAACAAAGATACATTTCATATTTGAGAGATCATATTGTAGAGCAGATTTGAATACATTGGCGACAGATTTGAGGAGTTTAAGTGCTTTCCTTGTTGGTTGTACCATCTTCCTAGGCTGGTCGTACAGTGTGGAGGGAGGTTTGATCACTTGGGAGGATAGGGTTTTTGGAGGTTGTATTGCATCATTTGAGGTCATCCAAGGTTGGAGAGCATTTTGCTTACAACATTTCTACCATTGGAGGTGACTTCTACAATTGGTGTCCATTTTAGAGGGTTTCGATGCGTATATCTCCTATGAGTTCCAAATTTGTAACTCCCAAATTTTTTGGGTATTGTTGATTTAGATAATAGGGGATATTTTACGAACAAGGTTGTCAATATTTTGATTAAAAACTAAATATTTAAGCTTGTAGAAAAATCTGGAATTTCAGTTGTGAATCCCCTATGTAATGTTTAGTTTTCGATTTAAAATATAATTGCAATATCTTCTATTTTGCCACAATATATTGTTGAACGAAACTTTGCAAAAGCATCTCAAAACACTCTTCAAAAAACAAAAAAAAAGTGCAAAACCAAGCTGCATATTACAGTGGTATCAGAGCAGTGTATCCCACCATCCTGGAGGGGTTTGATGACATAACTTTTCATGAGTCAAGAAAACATTGAATACATCACTTACAAGAGAGGAAGATACAAAGGAGCTGAGAATTCGTTTGATTCAAGATCCGAAGAAGAGGTAGAAATGGGTGACAAAGATAGGGATAATAGGGGTAACGAGGAACCAAGTACCCGCGATATGCCTAATGATATGATGAGAGGGTAGAGAGAGTTTCAACAAGGGTTACAGAAGACCTTGCATTATTGATAGCCTTATTTACACATGTGACAAGGAACAACAACAATAATAATGGCAATAATAATGAGAATAATAGACATTCTGTGAACAACAGACCTGCTGGTCAGCATACTAGGACGGCCTCTTCTAGGCCTCTTATGCCTACCTTTCCACCTAGAGTGCAACCCCAAGTTGGAAATGAACCCACCTTCAATGATTTACAGGATGAGTTCTTACAAGATTGGAGGGATTCAGATCTAGAGATCCATGCAGAGATGTCTTTCAGAGACCACTGTGACCTTAGAATGAAGCACAAACCTCACAGGGGTGGAAGAGCACATAACCATGAATTATAGAGGAAAGTTGGGAAGCTCTCAATTCCATTTTATGATAGCATAGGGAAGACAACTGCAAGGGCTTGGGTGCAGAAGTTAGACACTTATTTTCAGATTAATCCTATGTCAAAAGATGAGGACATCAAATATGCCACTATTCACTTGGATGGGATTGCTCATGAGTGGCGGCATCATAGGATGATTACCATGGGGCATGATCAAATTGATACATATGCAGAGTTCACAAAGAGGTTGATAGATAGATTTGATATGAAAGACCTTGAATTGCATTTTAAGGAGTTGGCTCAACTCAAACAGTGGGGTATTGTGGATCATTATGTTGCAGATTTTCAAAGACTTTCGGTGCTTGTTACAGATATCTCAAAAAGGAGATTGATTGTTCTTTTTATTGATGGGCTTTCAGATCTCCTACGTGGTTGGGATAAGGGACTCAATCTAGCTACTTTGCAGCAAGCCATTAAGAGGGCTAGGGATATGGAGTCTTCTACTTCCAGGAGTAAATTCCATTCCAAAGGATTTGTGCATAAGAAAGATAAAAGACAAGAAGCATTTTCAGCGTGATTACCATCAGCCCAAACAGGACTCAAAGAAACTTGATAATGATCAGCTCAATGAGCTTCGGAGGAAGAAATTGTGCTTCCATTGTAGGGAACCTTGGGACTTATCTCATAAGTGCAGTGTGAAGGCTAAAGCCAAAAAATTAGAGTACTTTTCTGTTGAAGAATCTTCATTAGAAAAATCAGATCAGCAAGCAGATTCTGAGAGTAATGATGGGGAAACTTCTTCAAAAGAGGAGCAAACTAGTAATGGGACCATTGTTGCCAACTCTCCAATATCCAGAAAGCAGTTACATTCAAGGTGAGCGGTGTTTTACAGGGGCAGCGAATCATAGCTTTGATTGACACTGGTGCCACACATAACTGTTGAAAGGCACAAGACAACTGAGAGGGGGAGGGGGGGCGAGTGAATCAGTTGTCACCAAGCTTAATCTCAAATCTCAAACAATTAGCAACTTCACATCCACTTTATTCTGTTATTAAGTATGAACATGAAATGCAAATAACAAAAAGCAATATCAACACAAGAAACACCAAATTTACGTGGAAAACCCAATAAGGGAAAAACCACGGTGAGGATTAACTCACAATATAAAGTAATTTCAAAACCGATTACAAAGAGGCTCACTGCCCAAAAGGACTCACTGCCTACAAATAGGACTCACTGTCCAACAAGGAGGCTCACTACCTACAGATACAAAAGATAACAAAAAAATCCACCACAACAAATTACACACATCTGCAGCCTTGATCAGAAGATTGCAGACACCATCAGCTCACTGCTTTCAGGAGTCTAACACATTAAAGTATTGCTGCCTTGATTCGCTTTGGCACACTCTTGCTTCTCAAACTTGTGGCATGTCTGATACTTGAAATCCATAAAATCTTGAATTGTATTTATACCATCTTCAACCTTAGAAACTTTCTCCAAGGTCGGCTTCACAATTTTACAAATTCAAATTAGGTCAGCAACTCAACATTCCCACGGTGGAAGAGAATGTGAGCAGACCAAACCAACACTTAACCAAGACCCAAAACAACGTCTCGGATCAATCACACGCTTCCTCAATTGATACTTATCCTTCACATGACGTGTAGACACCAGGTCGGCCAAACCTAATGAAAACACAAATGAACTTTGAAGTACACGCTTCCACAACAAGAAAATAGCATGCGAACCACTTAACATGCTTCACCATACACTGGAACACATCTCAGATTCCTTTAGAATCATCCACAACCAATGCAACAACCTTCAAACACATAACACTTCCCATCAGTCCATCCAGACTGTACAGACACACACAAAAATTTTGAAACTCGTCTTCCGGAGCACCAAACCACGAACACCTTTGCCAGAACACAGACAACACCATTACAAGCCTTCTACCAAATCTGCAAGACCTGAAACAAACCAACAAAGGATTGCGGAGCAGAAACATTTCTCCCAATCCACAGACAAGCAACTCTACTAGACCAGTTCACACACCGGTGAACACAACTTTCATTCTTCATCCAACTAGAAACTAGAAGCTATAATCCAAGATATATCACCAACAAATGCGCATAAACAACACTTCAGATCCACACAAGCATAGGATCAACATAGAAGAAATGTGGAGCACATACCGGAGCACATTCTAAACACACACTCAACTCTGTCTTTACTATTTCTTAGAAATCACTTGGCAACTCATCGTATCAGCACACCTGCAACACCATAAAGATAGCTCCATGTACTCACATCTCAACAGTATCTCAACTATACATGCACAACCTGCAATCACTTGATTCCTTTCTTTGCAACATCCTGTACTCTGTTGACATCAATGACAACATTAATGACAACACCACCAAACTCACTCATACTTGCAACAATAACTTCATTGATGAGAAGTTCATGGCTAGGAGAGGTTTAAAGACAGAAGAGCATGATGGATTTAAGGTGATGGTAGCGGATGGGTATAAACTTTCTTGTACTCAAAAGGTTTCAAATCTAAAAGTTCAATTAGGTGAATATGAATTTGAATTGATAGATGAATTCTATGTGGTTAATATAGGAGACACTAATGCAGTCCTAGGGATGCATTGGATGAAATCTCTTGTGGAATTTTCTTTCAACTTGCAAAAAATGGAAATAAAATTTGAATCAAATAGGAAGAAAATAGTTCTTTGGGGATTATCAAATGGGGGGCCAAGAGTGGTATCCTTCAAAAGGATGGAACGGTTGATCAGACATGACCAAGTGGAATAGGCAGCAAAGTGTCTTGCCATGCCTACAGTGGGAGATCAGCAAAAGAACAATTACAATCCTAATGTTAAGCTATTGATATCAAAGCATGCCAAGATGTTTGGGAGTATTCCTCATGGAGTTCCTCTAGAGAGAGGAATATAGCATGTCATAGAGCTTGAAGATGGGGCCAAACCAGTGATTACTACTCCTTACTGACATCCTAAGAGACACAAAAATGAAATACAAAAAGAAATTAAGGAGTTGTTAGAGATGGGGCACATAAGACCTGTTGTGACCTTTTCACACATCGCCCCATCTAAAATGGGGACCCCTAAATTTTTGCTCCGTTCCGGTCTTTTGGCTTTGCTTTTTGTCTTTCTCTCTCTCGTTCTGCTTCTTTTCCGCTGTCTGCTTTTCTGGGGACGCTCCCGTCAGCAAGCTTGAACGTAAGGTTCGACCAGGTCTGAAATTAGGGTTTCACGTTTTTAGGTCATATTGAGATCAATCTGAGTTGGTTTGTCATCTTTTGAACCTAGCAGGGTTATTACCATGTTTTCAGCAAGCGACCCCTGAACTTTCACTGAATTCTGCCATCTTTCTATTTTTAGTAAGTGTCAGTTTAGGGTTGATTTTTGTAAGATTTTTCACATTTTGGCAACTTCATTGCACTCAAAGCACTTCAGATTCACTTTTGACAAATTTTGAGCAGAAACTGACAACCTGCTATTTTTAGCAGTTCT
>VDFB02376104.1:0-16320 GCA_007258455.2 Sequoia sempervirens | reverse complement strand
GCACTTGCACACAATAAAGCATTTTGTACAGAAGATTGTCTGGGATGTACAAGCTTACACAATTTGACCTACCTTGATACCAATTTCTAAGTGGATTCCTTTAAAACAGTTTATAATATCACTAAAGATCATATTAGCAGCCATATAACACTCTGAATTCAACAAAATTATATCTTTTTTCTTTCAATCCTACCTTTCAAATAACAATGTGCCACTAAAAAGCCCAAATTTTCACCCAGACACAAACATTCATCTACCTTTTATGTTATCAGAGATCCAGACCACCAACATAAAACCCAAAATAGGACAAAGGATAATTCGGTATACCTTAAGATCCAGACATTGTTCCCAACCTTTTGGCAAAGGCTCACAACACAACTCTATTTCCCTTGACCTGCCATCTTCCATGGATTTGGCCTCATCAGACCAGTAATTCTTAGCAGAGTCGTCATCAACTTTCTCAATTTTGGGGACCTTGGGCAAACTTGCCATGGATTGCATGGAAAGGAAATCAATTTTGCCTTTGAATGGCATGCACTTCATCAAATGATCTTTTCTTCTGGTTCACTAATTGGGTAGAAGCGAAGTAAACTCTGGAGTAGGACTTGTGGCAGGACATCCTAACATGATCAATGCTCCCAAATAGCTCAGATACAAAACAGGCTGTGCATGATTTCACCTTGCTGTTACCCGCTTTCCATCTAGACAGTTCCAGTTATATCGCTCACTAAAATCTCCTAATTAATACAAATAACTACCAGGCTCCCACCTGCTTGACAGCATACCCTGCTATCAGAACCAACTTATACATTGTACTAAACATCATCATACTTGTATATATAAAGACCGAGTACATGAACAGAAGTGCCTATAGCTTGAGAAGCCCGAGTATTTAAACAAAACTTTAATGGGTGTATCAACCCCACATTAAAATCATGAATATGAATAAATTGACCGCTTTAATGGCTGTATCAACCTTTAATGGGTGTATTACACCCTTCAACTTTAGCAGAAAATCTTCTCATATTCAAGCACAGATATCACAAGAGATTCTGCTTTCACCCCCAACAATGCACCAGGGACAATGATATTAATCACATTAAAAATTCTTACAGACAGTATTATCCTGCATGGATTTGAATTCAACCAATACAAAACCAAACTTTTTCCACTTACTTCTAATTGCATTAAAGCACAATTTGGGTTCACAGGGATCAAGGAGTACACATGCCCCAGCATGCAGATGTTTTGTACTTGAAATTAAATACCATTTATTTAATATGTACAGTCTTAGGTTCCCAACACATCAGTTATGGTTATTTGTACTTCGAAAAGAATGAATGGTAAGTTTATTAGGGTTTTTAAGGTTTTATTAGTAGTTGATATACCTAACACCATTAATGGGTTTAGATTGGCGGGAAGTTAATGTGTAATGGCTGATAAAACCATAATGTACATTAATTAGCTATCTCTACGATCCTGGTGGGAAGTTATACGAAATGATAGGCTGGCTTCTCTTCTAATTCATCTTTAGTTAAGGTTAGCTAAATCTAGAGGTTTTCTTATTGGACCGCTGTAATTAATGTTAAATATATTATCATGATTTAAGGCTCCAAGTTTTCAAATTTGGTCATTGCTTGTGGTTTGTCTTTAGTTTTAGTTTATGTGTTTAATGCTAATGAAATTAATTTATTGGGAACATGTCCTTAGATAATGAGAGATATTATGCCTTTTCAATGTGGAGTAAAAATTTAATTGTGTTCATATGAAGTGTTTTTTTTATGTTTGAAGTTAAAAAGGCTTTTCAAAGTTATATAGATTAGTTATTATGTAGAGATTGGATGGTTATGCTTGAAATATATTGATAATGATAGTAAGTTCAAACATGATTTTCCTTTCATATGGCAAGTGGCACTTGTGCTACCATAAGTTATAATGACCAACACTATTGTGATTAAAACACCTATTAAGATGGTTCAAGATCATTCGGCTACCAATTCTCTTATATAAATTTAAAAAGTTATGTAGTATCAACTATGTTTATAAATGATATAGCGGTGAATTTTTTGTTATTTTAGGGGTCAAACCCCTTATCTTGTACTTAAAAGTACACTCAATGAGGTGTTCGGTAGTCTAGTAGTCAAAAAGGATTACTAAAGAGGATTACTAAATTAACAAACAACTTTGTGATGTTTGTTCTCTTATCAAGCATCCATCATCATTACTAATGTGGTCTTTCAATTTGCAATTTAAGAGGTGACATGCTTTTTAGTGGGTAAATTAGTTGTTTTGAACTTTCAAAAATCTTGTATATAATGTGACTTTTTAAATCAATAAACTTAATATTTCATTTAAATTGTATAAGATGCCCTTTTCACAAGTCCATTTTGCTTAGAGTGTCCTTTATATAATGTGGTATTTAAGAATATTCATTCATTTGATATTAAGGAGGAATATGTAAAGGTTATTAAGAGCATTCAGATAAGATTATTATAACAACATTTTTATAGCATCACAACATCTTAGGTTCATTGCATATTTCTATGTTGCTATATCTTTGTTATTAAGTCTTTCAATTGGCCATCCTAGGGGTCTAGCTAAAGAGAATATGACCCTCATGAGATAGAAAATTACCAAATGGTATTCCTAAACACCCCTATTCCCAATCTTTAAGAAAAGGCCCTTGAAGATTTTTATAAAATCTTGAGAAATCCTAGTGAAGTGCGTTAATTTTCATGAAGATTGATAGCTTTGTGGGGAAAAAATTAATATCCATAATAAATTTGTGCAAATTGGTAGACAATTTCGTTTTTAAGTAGTGAATTATAAAGTGATTCAAAAAAAAAAAAATTGGTGGGTGATAGGTCTAAAAAATGGCTTAGTTTTTGTTGTTTTTATACCTATTTTAAGATACTTTTAAACATATTCTTTAGACAATGTTTCTACACTACTCTATCATTTAACATCCATTATGCAGACTTAAACCTTAATTATGATGATGAAATTATGATTATAATATAGTAGTATTATATGGTTTATATGAATGAATGCATGAAATATTGATGGAATGCTATGAGTTAATTGTGATAGTTATCCTCGTGTACATGTTTTGCGGAATTAACTTGTTTGTAGCTCAAAGAAACCATAGCGCAACAGTTGCGGAGTGAACCTGTAGCAAAAGGGATGACTAGACACCAAAGCAAGGGAAGCTCCGGGTTAAGTTGAACGTGGTGATCGTTGATCAGAGGTACTTAATGAAGATTAGACATGTGTTATTATGACCAGTTTAATAAAACATTGAAGAAGAGGTCTCCTTTATCTATGGAATTTTGACAAGTGGATTGTTTGTTTACATACAAAACTATTTTGGCAGAGTTCTAGTTTTGATAGGATTTATCTTTCCTTTTCAGTTATAGGTTGAATAATTCAAATCTTAATTCAATGCTCTATTATCTGGGAGTGGAGTTAATGATTTCAGTTAGTTGTTGTTTTTAACAAAGATTCCCTCAATTTGTATATAACTGCTGGTTGAATCCATGGGATAGTTAGTTGATTTTATCAGGTTTGTGTTACCAGTTATTTTTTGTTTCAAGACATGAAAAATATTCCAAATGATTGAGTCCAATCTATGGAAAGATCTTCTATAATCTTTTACAATATGCAATGAGTGGAGTTGATCTTATGGGATGCATAGAATATATAAGTTAGATTGAGTTCAGTTAAAGTGGGAATAGTTACTTGAGCAAGCCACTCAAGGTATTGTTATTCACTTCACCTTTTAGTTATTTATTTCTATTAATAGTTGTTATTAGTTTATCATTATTCATGAATCATATGCAAGTTAATTGGAATTTCATTTCTTGCTTATTATGAATGAATGTTTGTGAATATGCATGTAATTGTTATTAGTAACATTCCAGAGGGTAGTCCAGTTGAGTCATTAGTATTTATTAAGCTTTCAGTTAATATGGTATTAATTCATTAATAGTAGTTTGGTTACAGTCTTTGTTGTAGGAACCCGTAGCAACTAGTTCTGGTTTACGTTCTTACAGTTTTGCAGTTATGTTAATTTCTAGCAATTAGAATAACTTAAGTAGGATAGTTTAAGTAGTTTTAAGTCCATGAAGGCATATATAATGTTGCACCATCATAAGCTTACAAGCCTTGGGTTGACAATTTAATTTAGTCTCAAGCGATGTAGAGTGGACTTTTCAGCTAGTTCAACCTCTGAATTGAGTTCTAGATTCTACCAAGTTTACAATACATTAGCTTAGACTCTACATTTTTGGCATCGTTGTTGGGGATGGTGTTATCTTCATAGACTTTTTTTTATAGTTTTCATAGTTAATTTTTCTTTTCAAGCATTAGGACTATTGGATACCATCATTTTCAACACTGGGCATATACTAACATTGTGTAGGACCGCTGAATCTAAAGCTATATTTCATGTATGCGGAGGCAAAGAGATTACTTGGGTAGGTTCCTCCCCTCCACATGTCAGGAAGCTATTGCAGAAATTGGTGATCATAGTACTCAAAGTGAAGGTACAACTAAAGAAGACACTTCCTTCTCACCAACATCTAGCACATGTATAGATGGAACATACCACACCATGGGTGATGCGGTAGATGATGATGTAGACCAACCAACATTTGAGTTCCCTATAACTAACCAGAAAAGGGCTACAGTGCTAAAGAACATTCCTCCTTCGACCTTACTAGTTTTCTATGGGTTAATGATTGAGGACCCAAATATATTCCTCTTTGAATTTGATGTCTTATGCAGAAGTTATGACTATACTTCTAATGCACATAGGTTAAATATTTTCCATGCCACTCTCAAAGATGCAACTTTAAGATGGTTTATGGGATTAGGTAAAGATGTTGTTCCTAATTGAGACACTATGAAGACATTGTTTTTAGAGAAGTATCAGGACTACTGTAGAGGACCTAACAGGAGGAAATATGATTACTCAGAATGACACAAAAGGATGATGAGCCCTTAGAAGATTATGTGGAAAGATTTCAGTTTTCTCTAAATAAAAACCCTTGGAACAAGTTGTCAGAAGAGTCTCTCAAGTTAGTCTTTTTGAGGGGATTCAATGAAGACTATATGGATGCCTTGAACCTCATTGGCCAAGGAGATATTTCTCAACTACCATTTTCAGACATTTGTAAGGCCTATGGGAATTATTCCAATACCTTTACAAAAAGGCCAAGAGCAGATAGAACATCAATTATTGGTAAATCATCTACAAGGGTTTCAAAAATAGAGCTAAGAAATCTATTATCCAACATGAAGGAGGATATAATCAGTCATTTGGCAACTCATTTGGATATTGTCCACATTAAGAAAAAGTAGGAGGAAGTTGAGGCTATGCTCACCGAATATTGTCCAAGCTATCGGAAAAGAAAAGCAAATTGTAAATGCAAAAGAGTGGCCAGTATCTAGCAAGATAAAGTTGAGAAACCTAATTTCCAGCCCATTGAGGGAGAAGATGGACAACTCTTTTATATAGCACAAAGGAGGCCATGGCAGCAAAGACAAGGTATGCCACAAGATCCCCTTAGCTTTAATTCATCCTTTCCTATTGGGAATCAAAAAATTTCTGCTTGGAACTCTTAGCCCTAGCAAGTAAACCAAAGCTAGTGGAAAAATCCCCAACAATGGCCGCAAGCCTAGCCAAATTAGAACCAACAGCCAAATCCTTGGCCACAACAAAATTTTCAAGGCTCCAATTACAATCCACAATGGCCAACCTAGCAGAATCAATGGTAGCCTCAGTGGCAGAAAGGTCAACAATGGAAACAACAGAATATGAACTACCAGCAGCCCATGCTCCCTCCTCCACAACAACAACAAGCTATAATGCCTCCATAAAACCTTGCATCCTATCCACCCAAGCAACGGAAAATATTTTCCCAACTTGCACCTAACCCTAACACTAAACCTTTTCAACAAGCTTATACTAACGAAGCTATTCAATACTCCACTTATGTGGTAGAGGTGAGTGATGTCCACCTGAGATCAAGGAAACAACTTGTTGGAATTCCATCCCCCCAAATTATAGAAATGGAGGATGATGATCCTATAGTTGAGGCTTCTGATAAACCATCTTTAGAACCTGAGACAAATTAGGTACACCAAACTACCACAAATCCCAAGCCACCTTTTCCTGAATGCCTAGCTATACAAAAGCATCAAACACGGGCTGAGATAGATCTTTTAGGACAACTGAAAGATGTGAGCATCAAAATTCCACTTATCCAAGCTATCAAATGCATCCCTATCTATACCAAAATTATAAGGGATTTGTGTCTTAAGAAACCAGGTAGGAAAAGAAAAGATCCATAGACAGTTCATGTCTTGGGAAATCTTGCAGAAATCATGTTAAGGAACATTACAGTCCCTAAGTATATTGATCTTGGTAATCCAATTATGGACGATAAGATTAATGGAACCCTCATTAAGAATACTTTGATAGACTTGGGGCCAACCATCAATGTCATGACAAAAGAAACAATGCAGTTGCTTCAGTTGGTCAACCTTTAGCCCACACAAACTATTTTGCAATTAGTTGATAGGTCTATAGTCAAGCCTGAGGGGATTATTGAAGACCTAGTCATTGCATTGGATTCTTGGGAGTATCCTATTGACGTCATAGTGTTACAACCCAAAGTCAACCTTTCAAGTTACCCACTCATCTCAGGTAGGCCTTAGTTAGCTATAGTCGATGCATTTATAGGTTGTAGGTCTGGTAAAATGATAATATCCAATGGGAAAATTACAAAGAACCTGGTTCTTTATCCACCAACCCAACCATATGCATACCTGGAGCACACCATTTGGCCTAATTTGGGTGAAGAGGAGGAGGACAACTATTCTCTACAAAAATTGATGAATATAGAACGTACCCCCTTCTTGGATGACCAGGATGAAGATGAGCTCATTTCTCACATAATCCAAAATGATTGTGGAAGGATCCCATAACAACAAGACTACCTCATATGCCTACAAGACCCCTTGCAAAGTATCATACCCACCAATTCTACAGAAGAGATATCACATGTATTTCATTCATTGCCACCTCAACAATGTTTTCCCATTATACCAAGCCTTGGTCTCTCATCAGTTCAAGAGTTATCAAAGGAGTTGGAAATCATGCTAGGAAGGATGTTAAATATCAATAATTCCTTGATAGAGGAGCATAATTCTCTGCAAATAGGGTTACAAGCATACTCAGCCACATATGCAGGGGATTACCGTGATATGAAAGGAATAAATCATGATTTATGTATGTACAAGATTTATATTAATGATGGCTATAGACCCATTTGGAAACCATAGAGGTGCATGAATCCTGCTCTCAGAGAGATAGTAAAATTTGAGCTAATAAAGCTCCTTGATGTAGGTTTTATCTATCCAATATCAAATAGTGAATGGGTCTCACCTTTGGTAATTGTTCCCAAGAAAGGTGGGAAATGGAGTGTGTGTAGATTACAGAGAATTGAATATAGCCACTAGGAAAGATCACTTTCCTCTTCCCTTCATTGATCAAGTACTTGATTCTCTATTTGGGAAGAAGTACTTCTCATTTCTTGACGGTTTTAGTGGTTATAACCAAATTAAAATTTCTCTAGAGGACCAAGACAAGACTGCATTTACATGTCCTTGGGGGACTTATGTTTACTCTATTCTACCCTTTGGCTTATGCAATGCTCCAACTACCTTTCAAAGAGAAATACTTAGCATATTTTCTAATTATGCACATGACTACATGGTGATATACATAGATGACTTCACCACTTAAGGTGAAAGTTATGAGGAAACTCTCAATAACATGGAAAAAGTGTTAAAAAGGTGTAAGGAACACAACCTATCACTCAATAATGAGAAGTTTTTTATGATGATGACACAAGGAATTGTGTTGGGACACTTTATATCTAGTGAAGGAATTCAAGTTGACCCACACAAGATAGAGATAATATATACTTTACCTGTTCCTCAGAAATAAAGGGATACCAGGAGCTTCCTTGGTAATGTAGGCTGCTACAAACGATTTATCAAAGATTTTAGTAATATTGTTGCACCACTATTCGTTTTGCTAAGTAATGACATTGAATTTGATTGGACCTCTGAGTGTCAACACTCCTTTGATGAACTAAAGAAAGCTCTAACTCAAGCACTAGTGTTGAGAGGGCCTAATTGGACTCTTCCATTTCACATACATGTTGATGCTTCAAATTTTGCAATTGGAGTAGTCTCAGGTTAGAAGGATGGAAATAAGGAGTATGTAATTTATTATATCAGCAAGAATCTCCAAGGAGAATATTTGAACTATACATTAAAAAAAAAATTGCTTGATGTGGGTAAACCCACAAAAGTGGTTTACAATTCGACAAAAGTTGCAAAAAATGACCCCATGCAAAAAAAATTGGTTTTTGGCGTTCAAATGAACCCTTTGGTTCGAGCAAACCAAAAAAGGGTTCGAATGAACCTTGGTTCGAGTGAACCAATTAAATGCAAGGTCCCACCATTCCTGCCAAAATACACAAAAAAAACATTTTTTAAAAGGGGGTTTTCTTGAACCCCCCCTGGTTTGCCTAAACCCCCCTTTTCCCACCTTCTCACCCTCTGGCACCAAAAAAGTCTAGAATTTTGTGCTTTAAAGCTTAGGTTGAGGATGAAAATGGAGGAGACTTCACAGACCCAACTAGATGATGGTAGTCCTCGGAACAAGCTATCCAACGAATATAATTGTAATATGTTTTGGTTTTATTATGTATTTGTTTTTTAAGTTTTATTAAACATAGGTTTTTCACAGAAAATAAAGCTCTTTGTTTTGCACGTGTGGAAAAATAATAGATTATCAAAAAAATAATTGAAAAATATGAGTGCACTAGAAATGGAAGTCCTTGATCCATCAAAAAAAAATTGAATTTCGTTACATACAAAAAAAGTTACGCGTTATATGGTCCACCTATGTCTGAATTGTAATTTGTTTGAATTCAAAACTTGATTAAGGTAAAAATATTCAATAAAACACTATCAAACCAATTGAAAGCACTAGATATCATTTACAAATCTAAATTCAAAAAAAATAGAATTTCATCCTTCTAGGAAAAAAAGTTATGCGTTATACGGTGAGCATCACTCCTTAAAAATGTTGTTTACTGAAAAAAACTAGTTTTTAAAGGAGATAGAAAAAGAAGTGCAATCTGATTCCAAAATTTTTGAAAAAAATATATTTAGAATCTACAAACAAAATGTCACAAATCACTAGTTTGCATCATCTTCAAATTCCTCATGGTTTACCCACTATAGGTGCCCAAAAGTGAAGATTTAGTTAGAACAAATATTTCAGTGTCCAGTTTGGCCAAAAATTGTAAACCAGTATTGTGTGATCACCCATGTGGTCTATGCTATTAATAAATTAAGACACTATATTATTGGCTATCCAGTATTTTTCCATACAGATCACACAACAATCAGGTATTTGATGAACACGCCAATAGTTGGAGGGAGACTGGTAAGATGGCTACTTCTCTTACAAGATTTTGACATTACCATAGTAGATAAACCTGGTAAAGCAAATGTAGTGGCAGATTTCTTGTCAAGATTTCCAAAAGAATCAACTGAAGGTGTGGTGGATGATTTGTTCCCAGATGAACACTTGTTTTCTTTGCAAGTACAATTACCCAGGTATGCAGATATTGCTAATTATTTGGTCATAGGGTAGATTTCACTACATTTTTCACCAAGGGAGAAGCGACAGTTGGTTCATAAATTTTTTCCATATTCCTGGATATTTGGTTATCTGTTTTATACATGTCTTGATAACATCATGAGAAGATGCATCAAGGAAGATGAAATCTTTGACATCATGAAGGCATGTAATGATTGGCCACATGGAGGTCATTTTGCAGCAAAGAGAGCAACTTTAAAGATCCTCACAATTGGCTATTATTGGCCTACTCTACATAAAGATGTTAAATACACCAAAAGTTGTAATAGGTGTCAAAGAATGGGATGGCCAACAAAGAGTGATGAGATGCCCTTACAACCACAGTTAACATTGGAACCTTTTGAGAAATGGGGTTTAGACGTCATTGGGCCAATCTCTCCTACATCAAACAACAAGGAATACATCCTTGTTTGCACTGATTACTTGACAAAATGGGTAGAAGTTAAGGCCCTATAGTTTTCTAGAGATGGTAATGTGGCTAAGTTCTTATATGAAGATATTTTTACTAGGTATGGAGTACCTAAATAAATAGTCACTAATCAAGGGAACCAATTTACTTCTGATCTAATTGCCAAGTTGGTTGAGGAATACTAAATAAGACATAAGAAATCAACACCCTATCATCCACAAGCTAATGGTCAAGTGGAAGTCATGAATAGGAAGATAGAAATCATTCTCACCAAAACAGTGCAACTGCATAGGAAAGATTGTGTTTCAAGATTACCTGAAGCAGTTTGGGCATACAAAACTACATGGAAAACACCCACTGGATTTACACCCTATGAGTCAATCTATGGGAAGACAATAGCCCTTCTTATTGAATTTGAATACAAAACATTGAGGACAACAATAGAGTTGGGAATAGATTTAATAGAAGTACATAAAGAAAGGCTTCATTCTTTAAATGGGTTAGATGAGATAAGAATGGAAGCAGTACATCATACAAAAGTAGTACAACAACAACAGATGAAATGGCATGATTAGTACATTAAAACAAAACAGTTCGCTATGGGAGATTGGGCACTATTATATGATTCAAGGTATAAATATTTCAAGGGAAAATTCCAATCTAGATGGTTGGGCCCCTATGAAATTAGCAAGGTTTACCCTAAGGGGGCAGTACAATTACACACCATTGATGCAGTTTGGTTTTCACTTCTTGTTAATGGTCATAGACTGAAGTTATACAAGAAACCATTACAAAAGGATGACTTCATCTTTTCATTAATCTAGCAATATGGTGCTCTCAGTGAACCTAACACAAAATATGATACACAAAGTCCTACTTCAATAATATGGGATATACCCAACACTTCTGGTGGCCCAGAGATTGAGTTACACAGCTCAGTCCTTGAGCTTCCTTGGCACTAAATTTTCATGTTTTTTTTTCTCATAAGCACACACTACACATTATAATAATGTTCAACATATCTTTAGAGAGACCTGTTATCAATATTCACAAGCATCCTGCAGCCAAAGGGACCTATAGCTTCACACTGTCAACATTCAAAATAGGACCTAACATTGCAGGTGCTTGTAGCAATGTCTGGAAGCCGAAAGAATATTCAACAAATTTGGCACCATATTTATTGCGCATTCATTCACATTCATTTCAAATATATTCACGTATCATATCCATCATTTCATGCAAAATAAAGTGGCATAATTCTTTTATTATACGCTTTCATTTCAACTACTTAAGTTGTCAAATCACCAACTCATACTTTGCATTTTTGTCCCATCATATCCACTTGCCACCCACTATTCATTATCTTGCAGTTAATATGTGTCACATCAAATCAACAAACAAATGTATTCCTTCAGTTTCCATGTGCGAAAGCTAGTTGTTTTCACAAGATAGTACTTAAGGTATGTTGTTATGATTAACTTAGTTTTTTTAAAACTTTCATACACTTTTTCATATAATTCCATGCATGTAAAATATTATATCTTTAATTTCCATCATCATGAATGTAAACCACCTCCAAATCATCAACGTGAAGTGAGGTTACTTCACCAATTAAGTTGGGGGAGGGTACGCCCTTCTCAGTCTTTTTTCTAGTCCTTTCAAATTTTCCACCCACAACTAAATTTAATGAATACCATGACATGGAAAACCCTTAGTCATGTTTTTTTTGTTGTTGTTATTTCCACTGCCATTTTCAAAATTGCTAAAACTTGAAACCTTGAGAGCTTATAAGAACTTCAGCTTAGTTAGACTATAGTTGAATTTAAAAAGAAATTTGTAAATGCAGTACAATATAGTAGTAAAGATACGAGGAAGTAGAGTTTTGAAGTGGTAGAGCAGTTTGAAGGTGGTGGGAAGATTGAATTAAATTTCCAGAGTTGAATTTGGTATATTGAGAAGAGAAGAAAGCAAGGATGGGAGGAGATGTTATAAGAAGAGAGCCAATGGCTCACCAACAAATTAAGGTAGTAGCTTCTCATCTTTTGTCAGAAACTCATCATTAACCTATTTGATGATTAATTGGGATTTGCCAAAGACTCTTAAGTCAGTGATGTGCCATTGGATTGCGATTCTAAGCCCAGTAAGGAGAACTTCATATTTTGCGATGTTGTTTGTGCATGGAAAATCCAATCTGAATGACTTCGGTGATATAATCACCTTGGGGGGTGACGAGCAAGATTCCTGCCCCCGATCCATTGTGTGTACGAACCATCAATGTAGAGTGTCCATGTGGCCACTTCTATTACTGTGAAGACCCCTTCATCAGGAAACTCTGTTATCAAAGGATAGGAATCTACTACGAGAGCATTTACTAGTTGATCTGCTATTAGTTTCCCTTTAATATCCTTTCGATCCACATATTCTATATCAAATTCACTTAATAGCATGACCCACTTAGCCATGCGACCAGTCAGAGTTGTCCTAGATAACAAATATTTGAGTGGATCGACCTTGGAGATGAGCTTCACTAGGTGACTGAGCATATAGTGTCAAAGCTTTTGTGAGCTAAAGATCACAGCTAAGCAATATTTTTCCATTGGGGAATAATTGAGATCATAGCCTACTAGGGTTCTGCTGATATAATAAATTTCTCGTTCTTTTGATGACTCATCATGTTGTGCCAATAATTCCCCCAATGCGACTGAAGTAGCAAAAATATACAACAAGAGCATTTTTCTTGGGATTGGTGGCATAAGGATGGGCGGGTGACCCAAATACTCTTTGATCTTGTTGAAGCTGAGTTGACACTGTTGATTCCACTTAAAGGTGGTATCCTTTTTCAAGAGATGAGTGAATGACTGGCATTTTTTTACTAATTGAGCTATAAACCGCCAGATGAATTGTAGCTTACCTTGAAGGCTCCTTAGTTGTTTGAGATTACATGGTGGAGGCATATCCATGATTGCCTTGACTTTTGTTGGATTGACCTCTATGCCTCTTCTAGAGATGATTAACCCCGGTATTTTTCCTGATGTAACCCCAAAGACACACTTCTTTAGATTCAAACATAGCTTATAGTGCTCTAGATGCTCAAAAATCTTCTTGAGGATCATTGAGTGCTCCTCCCTTGTTCTTGATTTCCCTAACAGATCATCAAAATAATCTTCCATTATGATGTGAATGAGATCATGGAAGATGACGGTCATGGCTCATTAATAGGTTGCCCCAGCATTCTTAAGGCCAAAAGGCATGACATTATAATAGAATGTGCCCCAAGGTGTGGTGAAGGCTATTTTATGTTGATCCTTGGGCACAATTCTAATCTGATTATATTTGGAGAAGCCATCCATGAGGGAAAGCATCTCATGTCCTACAGTTAAATCAACCAACATGTTGATGTTTGGCAAGGGAAAATTTTCCTTAGGATGGGCTTTATTGAGATCCCAAAAATCTATGCAAACCCCGATATTCCCATTTGGTTTGGCAACTAGCACTATGTTGGAGATCCACTCAGATTAGTCGATGGGTCTTATGAATTCAGCTTCTAATTACTTCTCCAACTCTTTCTTGTTGAGATTATGGATGCATGAGATGTTGCCATGTGTCATGATCTAATAACATGTGACAACATGTGAACCCTATCTAGGAAATTATTAAATGTTGAGATAAGTTCTAGAAGGACAACTCATCTTCTAGAAGGAATCTTATCCCTACAAACAAGGAAGGAGACATTACCCCATTATTAAATGATTTATTAAAAATGCAACCTAGGACTAAATTATGCAAGACCTAAGTTAACTTATGCTAGTGTAATAATTAATTTAATTACACTAACACCCCCATAAGTTTAACTTAGGGAGGAAAATGCAATGACTATGCAGAGATGATCAATGATGGGTATTGGCTACAAGGCCATGTTAGGTACCCATGTACATGAAGATGATGCAAAAAAATCTCCCACAACCGTGAGAAAAGGGGAAAAACCTAGTGGAACAAAACCCCTCTCCAAAAGGAGAGATGAAATGCAAAGTGAGATAGGATGGGAAGGATGGAGGACTTCCAAATACCCCCCAAGTACATCATCCATCACATGGATACAATACAATCAATGCCCCCCATAGGAGGGAAAAAGAGAGACTATGCAGCCCCCCCAAAAGATGTGTGATCACCTTACAAAATGGTGTAAGTGTCTGAAGAAAAAACAAGATCCAATGTCAACAAAAACTTGTCTTGCTTATATTGGAAGAAACAAAACCAAGTGAAAGTGTAGAGATGCTTCCCATTATGGATAGGAATTGAAGGAAGGAAGGATGAAAGTGGATGATGATGATGTCTCTAAACTCCGCTCAAGTTCCTCCTTGCCTAAAGATGAAGATGCCACAATCAATGAAGAAGGTGACAAACCAGGATGATTCAGAAACTGATGTTGAACAATATCCAAAGACGGTGTGATGGATATGATGGATGTGATGGAGACTTGATATCCCCCCCTGAATGAAGTGTCCTCAAAACCACTGAAAGAAGTTTGAAGCAACAAATGTGTCCAAACCACAAGTCTCTTGCTAGGAAGAAGAAAATCCAATGGTGGATGTTGAAGAAACCTCAAATCCTAAATGGAATGACAGGGAAGAAGTCTCATACATGAAATCTCTGAAGAGAAACCAAGTGTCTCCAAGAGAGTCTCTAGATCCCTAATAAAGGTTGAGACAAAGGGATGAGGAGACTCAAGAGAACTCTCCAAAGTGGGATCTGAATAGAGGAGTGATATCCCCTCAAGAATGTCCTCCAAACCTGTAGAAGTAGCGAAGTCAGTGATACCTAAAACGAAGCCATCTTGTGATGTCAAGTATGGAAAACTGAATGTGTCATGATGAATGATGATGGTGGAAGCCTCAATCAATGAATCTGGACAAGGAATCACTGAATGTGAAGGGATACCAACTATCTCTGATGGAGAAGAAGCACCTGAAGCAACCTTGTCAACCTCTTCAGAAGATTCAAGGAAATCAACCTCTTGTACAACAATATCATCATGGGTTACCTGATCTAAAGAATGACATTCTGAATCATGATCATCGAGGAAGGGTGGAGTATCTGAATCTCCATATATCTCCCAAAGCTTAGCCCAAAGGATGTGAGGACAACCACAATGATCAATAGTACTTAGAACATCACAATCAACTTGCATCGAAATGATCTCCAAGATAGTGTATTTTCTGCAACTCCAAGAAAATTCATGAATACCTTCACTTGGATGGGGAACTATACCAAACAAATGTGGCAATAAATAAAGTGATTGGAGATGGTGTGTGATCCCATCCCACCATTGTGAATAGTTACCCTTGTGCAACATAGCCAAAGGAGGAGTATATGCAATCCCCATAATGAACTTTCTCCAAAAACACAAAGACACTAACCTTCAACAGAAAATAAAGACTTCCAAATATGATGTGCAACTAAAGTGATGTTACCCAGAAAAAAAACTTGTCCCAAGCTTCAAAATAACTAGGTTATTGATCAAATGCACCAAATAGAAAAAATCTCATGCAAGAGTACCTAGAGTTGAAATTGATCAAGGGGTCTGGAGTGATGAAAAAAGCTCTGAAAAATATTCCTGATGCCACTGGAATCACCAAAATTTGATGAACGGTTGCAAAGATATGAGCCTTTATGTTCAAATTAGGGTTTGGACTTCAGTTGGCTGTAGAATTTTATAGCAGAAAAATCCTACAAAATAGATTGCACCACTGAATAGTGCTCTGAATTCTCTTTACGTTAGTATCTCGTTTACAAATTTTTGATACCGTGGCACCAAGATATGACCCTCAGAAGAAAAACAGTTAGATGAAAGATGGCAGACTAAATAGGCGCAAAAAAACAAGCACCTTAGGGAAAAAAATTGGCCCCTAGTCGCTGATATGACTAGGGGGCAGGTTGATAGTTTTAAAAAAACCCGCCACCGGATATGGTGGCGGTGGAGCAGCTCGTCGGCGGCGGAATGGGTGGCGCGATCGTCGGTTCTGGTGGCACCGCTCGGAATTGGTGAAGCCCTTGGATCTCCAAGTGACCGGGGTTTGCAGCGGGAGCTAAGGTCGTCGGAAAAGTAGTGAACATCGGTCAGGGGGCCAGGAAAGGAACTCCAGCGAGTGATGAACACCGACAAGAC
>VDFB02376103.1:40174-103237 GCA_007258455.2 Sequoia sempervirens | reverse complement strand
AAGATCTGAAACCACTCTCAAACATCCTACCTATATACATGAAATATAACTTAAAGTATAATAAAGTAAACATCCATATGTAAATGTCAACTTATACTTAAATGTTTATTTCATGTATATAGTTTCCCTGAAAGATAACAAGAAGAAAGAGACAAGAAAAATAGAAGAATTTTTTTTTGATGTAGACCAAAGCATGAGTGCGTTATAATGTGCTCACATTTTGGAAATGCATTCAAAAAACACAAAATCCATGTCAAAACTAAGATATAATGCAAGTGTGTTATAACACACTCATGTTATAATGTGCACATGTTATAATTCATTTGCGTTATATATTTCTTTGGGAATCCCCAAGCCTTAGTATTGTTATTTTCCTTGGAATAAAACCCAAAGGCTTGGAGGGCATTCCCAACAAATAAAGAAATGTTTTTTTAAATTCTCCAATATTTCACATAATCAGATTCATGCTCACCGTTAGGATTGTACGTGGTTCAATATCAAAGAAACTGAACATTTAGTTAATCTTAGGTTCTCTCTTAGCTATCCAACGATGTAATTTTTTTCACTTTTTGACAATGTTAATTCTTTCATCCATAATTTCTTTTGTTTGTATGTCTCGTTTTTGGAAAAAAGTAGCATTTGGTGTTTTTTCCTTATAAATTAACCATTCATCAAAATTTTAAATAAATTACATATTTAGAAACTAGACTCCATTCTACAAATTTTTTAAAAAAATAAAAAATTCAATTAGTTTCCAAAATTTGTAGGGGTAGCATGGCCAAAAATCTATTTTTCAGGAAGTTTCCACTTCAAAAAATAGTAAAAAATAAAATATTCATTAAAAAAATCAAAAAAATCATGCATCAACTACATAATGTTAGCTAACTTCTGACAATAGTGATTTTAAAAATACTAAAAAAGGTTCACTATATGAGGGTCATACAAGAGTTGCTATGTTATGTTTTTCTAAAAAAAACAACACCAATTTTTGTACACCCCTCATTTGAACCCCTTAATATCAACCATTTTCAAAATAAATTATTAGTTTAGAAAGTAGACTCGAAGCACTTCGATCCTTCTTTTTGTTCCATCTCAAAATTTTGAGTGTAACTATCCTCAATTTCACATCCAAGGTCAGTATTTCTTAATTTCAGAAAAAAGTGGCCACTTAAGCCCCATTTTTGGGAACCATCTTGGTGCACTTACCCATGACTAATGAGATAATGAAAGAGACAACTACCATTAATGTTGAAATTTGATTAGAAAGGTAGCGCAAGAACCATTTATAAACTAGAGTTGGCTCAACCACGCCAAATTTCAATAAATCTAACATATAAGAAATCAGAATTACTATGAATTGTGGTTGGGTATTGAGAATACAAAGTTAGACCATGGCAAGTAGCTTAGAAATCACAACATTCATTCAAGTTCTCTTGGATCTACTGACCATGTTTTTTCATAAATTATCTTGAAGTATAGTACAAGTAAGGCTTAAAATGGATAAAACCCTCAAGAAACTAAAAGTGAAAGGGCAGAAAATGGAGGCCATCCCATTAAACCAATATTTAATAGATTAATGTCCCAGGTCTGGGCCAAAGGCTAGAAGAACAACTCAATTAAACCCTTCATACGAAACATTGGAAGATAAACACAAAAACCTAGGAGGTGTATGGACTCCACAGAGAGGTTATGATCTATTCATTTACAATTAAAGATAGGAATATAGACATACACTAGTCTCAAATCCCTGTAACATGAATTTAGAAAATAGTGTAATATCCAACATATTTGTTAATGTAGAACTGATTAAAGCACTGGCTAGAAATTATAACCCAAAAATGAGAACAATTCACTACCACGATGGCTCATAGTTCATTATCAGTTCATGGGATTATATCTACATGGTATTTCAATAGGACACATCCGTTAAGACAAAATTAAGGATAAGGGACCTATTAGAAGAATATAGGACCATATATACAATTTACAAAAGGTGGAAATTTCCACTACACAGAACCAAGGGCCTAGGGAACCAACTCAAAAGATTTTCTAGTAATGAGAAGCCCCCATTTTTTGTAGATACATTTGGGGAATATTACCAATATACTTATTATTTAGCTTGCTAGGTCTGAGGAATTGATGCCTCTACCGACATGACTATAGCTCCCATGGTTCTCACTACAGACATTTAAAGCCAAGATGCTAGGTCCTATGATTATGCAGAATACTTGTCTGAGGTCATTAACACTTCCCTTGTTGTCATTAAGAATAATAGTATGCGTTTGAGTATTGCACCATGATTGAAGTGTACACATTCAAGGCAACCAAATTCTTACTGCCTAAAATTGTACCAAAATGAGTTTCATACCTCAACATCATGAGGAAATTAGCTTATTCAACCTTCATGCACCTAAAAAGCTATGGGAGACAAACTTTTATGCCCTCTACTTTATTCTTTGGCAACTTCAACATCATTTTTGACATAGGATATGAATTAGTTGGCAGCAAGATAGATTATTATGGCTTGCCATTGGGAAATAAGAGAAAAAAAATTTATTATGAACATTTCATTTATGAGGCCAAGATTTCACAAAAACTGAATGGATACAAACATGAATTCCATGTGGATGACATGATTAGGAATTGTGATGAGAAACAAGTACTGATGAGAAAGGTTTCCTACAATAGAATTGCCTTGGATGAGGCTTGGAGAAGAAACAATAATCCATTGTATGTGGAGGCTTTTCATGAAATATAGGAACCTATGGAAAGGACTGAATAGATGATTCTATGTGAAGAAGAATTGATTAAAATTGTACCCATTGTAGCTTTTGAGAGGAAATGAGATACAGGTTTTACTAGACAAGCTAAGAATGTGGCATCATTAAGTCATTTGTCATCACAGCCTACTCCAAAGGTGATCTTCTTAGCTGACACTCAAATTATAATCGAATATTACATCGAAGAGGAGAAGGAAGTCACATAGATCACCATTCCTACTATTCCCCAATATTAAGAGCCACCATAGAGTGATCACATTTGAAGCCTCTAATGAGTTATCTGATGATGTGAGACATTGCACTAGCCAAGAATTCATTGTAGATGACACATTTGTCCAAACCTCTAAGTTTAAGGATTTTATTTATCAGTACAAAGGAAGAATAATAAGAGAAAAGCTAAAGGACATCAATCCTGAGAAAAAAGCATATGCCTTGAAGGAGCTCTAGCATGAGGTCAATGAAGAGATGAATAATATGAATCTTGAAAGAGGAAGTGCACTATTACAGGAAGCTGAGGTCATGCTTCTTCCAGGATGGGATATTAGTTTGGCCATTGTGTTTGACAACATCCTTAAAAGGGAAAATAAGGCCTTGCAATTAATAGATGAGGCTAGTGATAAGATATATCCTAGATTAGGGTATAACCTTGATAATACTACTTTACATATGTGGTAACCTTACCCACCAGGAAGGAAGCCTTCTCTTATCAATGGTCATAATCAAATTTTTAGACACCTTCTGGTACAAATCCTATGGAGACTGCTAACCTAAACGTAAACATAGCCAAGTTTAACAAGGCCTAAATTCAAAATTTGGTTAGAGATAATAAGGGGCTAATGGATGAGAATGAGAGGTTGAAGCAAGATGTGATCAATTACAGAGATAGATTTCCTTCCTCCTCGGGGCTTTACTCACCATTGATTGAACATAAAAGAAAGGTGCTCGAAGCAATTTCTTAGACCACCTATTGGAAGCACAAGTATGAAAAGATCCAAAAAGGACAAGAAGAATTGAAGAAAAACTAAAAACCACTATATTTGAAATAGCATATGAGCTGGTATGTAAAATATTTGATGATATGATTAGACTTGTTGATAATGTAGGAACACAATTAGCTAAATAACCAAATGAAGGAGGTAGGACTACAAATCAAGGAAAAGAAATGAGATAAAAAAATTTGCTCCAAGAATATCAAGACCTTATGAATGTGCATGAAAACTTCTATAAAATTTTAATGTAGGAATTAAGTGACTTCAGTTAGCCACTGAGTATGACCCTACCTAATTTCTTTGAGGAGATAGATTTGAAAGATCAGGATGTATGGAAAGATGAGATAGCCTAGTACCAGCCAGGTGCTCTTGATGACATTAATGATGAAGATAGGGTGCTCAAAAGGAGACATATATAGTTCAAAAAAATATTTAAACTTGAGTATGCAATGAAGGATATCATAAATAATGCAGATACTTATACAAAGATAGGGTATATCGATAATGTATAAAGGATTAACATGTTCATCACACAAGCCAAGTGAAGAGTAGTAGCATATGGAAGGTTGGTAGATATGGATGCATTATCCTAGTGCATGAGCCTTGACCAGGTCTTTGGTGATCACATGCACTTGCTAAAGATTAACAGATCATGATGCATCCACTAACAAACTTTTGAAATTTTTATGTTATTTTAAATAAGTTTTAGTTAACAAACTTTGTAACTTTTTGTGAACGGTCCTAAAGCTTGTTGCTTCCCATATAAAAAGGGAAACCAAGGCCCAATTTTGGCATCATCATCATCATATTTTTATCACCGCTAGTAGTAGTAGGTTACATTCATATAGCATACTCTATGCATCCATCTCATATCAAATACTTTTTCTATTCATTTTTATTATTTGAAGCAATATAATGGAGAAGACTATTTATAATTGGTGATCTATTTTCAGTGTTGAAATCTTGTGTTAATTTTCATGCTTATATGTTTTTTTGTTGTCTCCAAAGTGGTTTCTTCAACTTATTTAAATTTAAAAAATTTATGAGGACACATTTTTTGTTGTTATGAGATTGTTTTGATTGGGTTCTAGTGAGAAAGAATTAAAATCCTTACCATTAATTCATTTTAGTTGTTTCCGTCGGGGATTAAAAATCCTTTTAAGTTAATTAATCTAATTGGTTTCCCTTAAGCTAAGAATTAAAAATACTTTCATAGAATCACAATAATTTGAGGGAATAACACTGGGATTTATAATGAAGAGTATTGAAGCAAACAAACCTACATATCTACACAAGGTACAAACATTTAAAAGTACCCAATAGTTAGAGTTAAGCTGAATAATAGGTCTACCTATCATACAAATCTATCTCCATAGTCATCATTCATCCATCAACTTCATTCACCCAATAGATTAGGAATTGGAAAAATTTAGAATACCTTTATACAAACTTTACTTATATATCTGATTTTTGAAATATTTGCAGTAGGAACTAGTTAGTAGCTTTGCATCTACTTCACCCCCACGTGCCATTGTGAGTAGATTTCCTATATAAGAAAGCATATTCAAGCTTTCAAATATTCCTTATCACTTAGGTACATTGACCTAGGTATAGCAGAGCCTAAAGAGCAAGGGGTGATCAACCACATTTTTCCCCATTTGTTAGCCAAAAATGTATTAAGATATTGGAACCCTCTTTTGGTTTAAAAACCTATATTTTTGAGACATAAAAAATTGGCAACTCTAGTGGGGATAACCTATCCAATTATAAATCTAATCCTTTCATCACAAATTCATCACATTGTATAAGAATCCACTAGGAATAGGTGTAAATAAATTATAAACTTTTCCCACTTTTCTTCAAAGTGAGTGGTGACTCTATAAGAACAAATGCATGACTAGGAAGATAAAACACATATCAACAAGAACTAACCATAGATTTCATAGCATTAAAGCATCCTACAAAATGAATGGAAGAAGATCACTACATCAAGAAAGACCGAAGAAGAACAATGGTAGGTGGATAGATAAACATGGATCATGCCCTTCAAAGGTTGACACAAATAAGAATAAAGGAGCATCTAACCAGTTAGACACTACGTTTGCCAATTGTGAGAATATTCTAGAACAACATCATAGATTGTAAAATAGCTTTGACCCATTGCATGAATCAAAGTATCATAATTATGATCCATACATAGATCTGCATACCCCATGTGAGCAAGAAAACACTAGTCATCCTGTTCTTCACTAGAAGGAAGATCCTTAGAAAATTAAGGAGTCTTTTTCCCAAATGGATGAAGAGAAGATCCAAAGACAAAATGCATATGACTAAAAGATTTCATTACAGCAAGGAGAAGATACCTAGCATGGATTCATAGATCACTCTACTCTTGTTGAAAATTATGATGAAATGACTACTCAGGAAATAGAAGGTGATGTTGAAAAGTAGAGAGAGGAGCTTAGAAGAAGATAGTAGTTTATAAAAGAGATTCAAGATCTGAGTCAAAAAAAAATTCAATTAAATATCCATGCAACAAAACCAACAAAATATGTCCCTCCTCATAAACAAGGAGGTAACATCAATACAGAGGGGTCATATCATAATACAGGTGCTCTGGGTACTTCAAAAGCACCTCACAATATAGCTAGGAGACCAATACAAAATCTGCAATATAACATGCCACCACAAAACACTAGCAATATTCCACAATCTAACCCACCACTAGGATAACAATATGTCCCTCAATATTAGCATCATGTTCCACAACAAAATATATATCCTCACTAGAATATTCAACAAAATGTACACCATCCTCCACATCAATTCCAATATTTTCCTAATCCACCACCTCAGAATCCTTATCTGCAAAACCATGCAATCATGAGTAGATAATTTGATTTGACAGGGTATCAACTATACCCATATCCCATTGATAGTAACTGGAGAAATATTGTCCCTAAATTTACAAGGAATATTACAACTACAATAGAAGAACACATAAGAAACTTCAATTATTTTGTGCAAGATATGGGCATGGAATAAGAGGATGTCCTTATGAGGCTATTCATGATGTCTCTAATTGAAGAAGTAAGGGATTGATTCAATATCCTACCAAATGCTTCTAACACCTATGTAGCAGACTTCCAAGATCAATTTCTAGAGCAATATGGAAATCAATGTTCTCCTAAATTCACTCTACATGAATTAATAAGTATCTAGAAACATCATAATGAATCAATTTATGATTTTGATAAGATATTCTCCAAGCTCAATAATAATATACCACACAGATCCACATTAGCTAACTCATAAACTTTAAGTATCTTTTTAAAGGCCTTTAATTCTAAAACAAGATATGAGCTTAGAAATAGATGCCTTAAAAGTCTAACTAAAGTAAAAAAAGGAAACTTTAACCATTGAAAATGATAGGAAATTTGTTGGCATGATTGGAAAAAGGGGTAACCTTAGGATCCCTCAAAATTCTAAGAATCCCCAATTCAATAGATAAGAAAATCAATACAATAATGAAAGGAAAAGGTTGCATGACATGCCCTCTAATACCACTTGGAAGGATGGAAGACCAGTAGGAAAACCAAATTGGAAAGTGACTCTTAATCCCTTGTAAAAACATAGAGAACATGCAGTGGATACTACAACATGGAGTTCACCTTGCCATAGACCCCGTCCCCCTGAACATTATGTAGTGGCTCAAGCTTGTCAAGAAGATGTGTGGTCACAAGAACAAGATAGAGATGACCACACTATATACATGTTAAGATGGGGTCTTATCAAAAAAATGAAGGATACTCATCCTCTGAGTATGGGTACGACTATGATGTCAAAAATCAAAAGTATAGTGTAAATGTGGAGCAAGAAGTGTTTTCTAATCAGGAAAAAAACACACAAGAACCAACATATGAATACAATAAAACACCACAATTCTAGTTAAGGACACCAACAAAAGAAGAGAAGAGAGCCATCACAAAAAAATATGTGGTTGAGGAAAAAGGGAGAAAATACAACCTCAGAAGTAGACCCATAGATGGGGACTAGGGAACACCAAGAAGCATGTTCATAAAAGAATAGAAGAGCAAGGAGAACATCCCATCTAATCAAAAGAAGGGTGAAACAAAGAAGCCTTAGAAGGTTGTTCAAAAGGAGTCTGCAAATATTGAATTTGAGAAAACACTAAGTAATGAAAAATTTCAAAATGAACGGAAAAGGGTTACTAAAATTGAGAAGGTTAAACAAGGGATCACTACCCCTTCATTTTACATCGCCCAAGAATTGGCTTAGACAAAGATGAAAATCTGCTTGATGGAGTTGATGAAGATTGATGAGTTCAGAGACACATCCCTCATAATGATTACCAACACATCCCACAAACAAAAGGATGAAAAGGAGGTTAATACCATTGCAAGAGAAATTATAAAGACACTAGAAGTGTATTTGGGAGATACACTCACAAAGAATCCCTCCTAGGTGGATCCATTTTACACCACATTGGTGAATAACTACATGATTGACTCAGGAGCAGTAATCAATATCATGCCTCTAGCCATCATGAAGGAACTAGGTCTATGGGTGAATACTAGATATGGGAAATGCTATTCCATGGATAACAAATTGGTCCCTGTAGTTGGAGTGATATGGTATGTAGAATTAAAATTGTAATCATACCCTAATGTGATATATAGGATAGAAATTATTATGGTGTACACTCCCCCTTACTATAGGATGCTATTATCAAGGCAATGGACTATAGTAGTAGGTGGGAATGATCTATTGGATTTGTCTTATGCCAAATACCTGTGAATGGAAGGGAAGTCAAATTATATAGAGAGCCTAGATATGAACATGTCATTGAGATCTTTCATCCCAATCAAATGAATTTATTTTTTGGAGTAGACCTGGGGAGTTTTAGAATTGAATACTCAAACCTAGAATTACTAAACACAGAATTGCTAGAGATGTCTCTAAAAATGAACATGGCATATGGCGACTATATTTTGATGGATCCTATAGTAGAGAAGGGAATGGAGGTGGAATTTTTTTCATCTCACTTGAGGGAAAAACATTTAAATACTCATTTCTAGTAACATTCAAGTGGACAAATAATATAGCAAAATATGAGGCCTTGTTGCTAGGTTTAAACATGACCACAAAACATGGGATCAAAATGTTAACTATTCTTGGGGTTTTTGAATTGGTTGTTTCATAAGTAAGATCAAAGTACTCCATAAAAAAAATAAAAATTGGAGCAATATAGAAATGTTGTATGGGATAGTATAAATCTCTTTGATGATTTCTCTATTCAATGGGTGGATAGATCCAAAAAGTTAATGGATGACTTCTTGGAAAATGTGGCCTTGAAAAAAGATGATGTTACCTTGGAAAGGATCTCATAGGTAGAAATCAAGACCAGACCTACAATTCTTGACAATATTTATAATTAGTTGGTCTTCAATGATGACACATATCTGATCAAGTTCTTACATTGTATTGATTATTATGAAGCCCAAGAGATTGACTTCAATGCATTTTTTGAAGAGGTGGATGTCAAAAAAACTATGTTTGGCCAAGAGGTAGTGCAACACAAAACAAATAAGATCCTTAAAGGATTAGTTGCACTATAAATGGTATTTGATGGGAATGATAGAGCAATTATGAAACAAACACTAGTAGGAAGGGAAGACATTGAAGAAATTAATCTTGGGACCAATTTGGCTCCAAAGGTGTACATTGGAAAGAAAATAAGCCCTACAATGAGAAAGATGTTGATGACATTGTTGAGAAAGTACAAGCATGTTTTTGGATGGTCATATGATGACCTTAAGGCATATAGAGAAGATCTATTTCAACATGAAATTCCACTAAATATTGATGAAAAACCTTTCAAAAAAAACAAATACCAATAAACCCTACCCTAGAGCCTAAGATGCATGAAGGAATTATGAAACTTAGAGAGGAAGGTATCATCAAGCCCATCAGGAATTCTTCTTGTGTTTCCAACTTGGTTCCTTTCCGAAAGAAGAATGGAGACATAAGGCTATGTGTAGATTTTCAAAATTTGAATGTCTAATCTCTTAAAGATAACTACACACTCCAAAACATGGAGGCTATGTTGCAAAGAGCAATTAGGTGTGAATTATTATCCATGATGGATGGATTTTTAGGGTATAAATAGGTGAAAGTGAAATAATCAGAGCAGTATAAGAGTATGTTTACCACACCTTGGGGCACATATGTATATGTAATAATTCCATTTTTCCTCACAAATGATGGTGCCACATATCAAAGAGCTATGGATTTTTTATGTGTTGATCTAATCAATAGAATAATGGTGGTGTATCAGGATAACCTCACATCATATTCAAAGAAAGTTGAAGATCATGTAGAACATTTGGAAAAGATCTTCCTCAAAGCCTAGGAGTATGGTATTTCCATGAACCCTAAGAAGTGTCATTCTATTGTAATAGAGGGAAAGTTGTTGTGTCACATAGTGTCGAAAGATGGAGTCATAATTGATCAAGAAAGAGTAGAGGCCATAGAAAATATCCCCATCCCTAAGACAGTAAATGGCATCCAATCTTTCTTTAAACAAATAAACTTTGTAAGAAGGTTTATATAAAAAAATTCTAAGATTGTCAAAGCCCATTTCAAAAATCTTGAAGAAAGGAGCAAATATTGATTAGAATGAAAAAGAAATTGATGCATTCATATCCATCAAAAGAGAAATCAAGGAGACCCTGGTGTTAAAATCCCTTGACTTTAGTAAACCATTCCATATCTTTTCATTTGTATAATGCCACACCATTACAACAGTAATGTTAAAAAAAATGATGATGGGTTTGAGCAACCTATATCATTCTTCAGTAAATCCCTTCAAGGAGCATAATTAAAGTATGAGAAGACTAGAGCTATAAGAAACATGTTGTCACTTGATGAATTGAAATGGCTAAAAGAAGAAAAACACAAAAGCTTGGATATTTGGAGTGAATTCCCCTATTTCAAGAATGCAAAAATCATTGATTTTATTTTGGATAGATTGAATGACAATATTCTAACTCTAGATAAACCCTACCATATCTTGAAAGAAGTGATTGAAATTGTAATTGGAATATGAAAAGTTGGGGATGTGATGAGAAAGAAGTCAATCCAAAATAAATAAGTCAAAATCCTAACTGGAGTAACTGGAGATAAAGGGGCATTAATAATCTCAACAATTAGAGATTTAGTGACAAGGTACATTGTGCATGGAGTATCATACAAAATAATTTTCAAACATAGAGAAGGTGCAACTTCGATAGGTGTTTTTTACATTTCACACAAGATGATAATGGAAGATAGGAATTTTGACATTTGTGGATTATTGAAAGATCAACTAATGGAGAACGTACAATTGAAAAAGATGACATATTATGCTTTCAAGTTTGGTACCTTTGTTGTATGTCTTGTGATTTAGTTTTTGAATTTCTTACCACTGAAGAATGATGTAATTTGGGAAGAGAGAGAACCAGCTTGCAAGTAGATTTACATACATTCAAACAATTTGGCAAACTGTGATCAAGAATATGAAAGTTTCTTTAAAAGTTTTCTAGGAAAACTTGGCTCAATAGGTATTGCCCTTCTGGTAAGGGCACTTGAAGTTGGTTCCTCCTTTGATGAGATGGAGATAAAGAAGAAAAGAGTAAAAGAAATTACTGTCTATATTCCAATAGCATGCAAGAATCCAAGAGTTGAAGGGAAAGGAAAAGAAAAACTGATTGTGTACATACCAGATGAGGAATCTGATAAGGAAACTAAGGAAATCCAAAGAAAAAAACTGAAATAGCCAAACTAGAGTAAGAAAAGGAAAGGACAAAAGAAAGTGAAGAAGAAGGTGATTTAAACAAAGAAGAGATATTGCAGATTATTCATGAGGAAGATGGAATTTACAAAATTGCAAACATATGGTCTATCAGACCTTCATATGAGGAAGACATGATTTTAAATGTACTAAGTGCTCATCTTGTGCACAACCATATTAAATTATATATTTTAAAAAATATGAGTCTTAGAACAAGGAAGAATTAATTCTACACCTGAATAAGTAGTACAAATTTTCACTCGCCAAGCTAAAAAGGCACATGGATCAGCTAAGGAAATGCATAAATATAACAAACAACATCTACAAATACTCTCTTCAATGGCCTCATGCAATTGGAAAGTACAAGGAAAATTTGGAAAAAATTGAAACATAGCTAAATAGTATTGGACAAGATTTTAACATGTTTCAAGAACAAGATGGTGAAATTAAGAAAAGGATTCAGAACACTAGAAATAGGCCTGTTGACACCTTTTGGAAAGTGAATGACATAACAAAATGAAAACTGGAATAGTTGATTGAGATATTGAGGAAAGGAGAGATATTACAAGAAGGTATCACCATTCCAGAATCCCTCATCAAGGTTATCAACTAGACATCCAAAAACAACAAAAATGATTATAACCACTAGGATTGCAGTAGAAGCATGGAAAAGGTTTCTTCCAGAGATGAAGGAAAAATACAAAATAATCTTCTAGGACAAGTAGTGGCTATATTTCTTCAAAATTCTGAACCATTTTTTGAATAAGTAATTTTTTGGTTACACTTCAAAAGGGGATACTATAGGAAAATATTTTATTATCTTTATCACTAATTTCAAATGGGGAGAGAGAGCAGTGAAAAATTTCTTATCAAATTTAGGGGGAGTTATGATAGTTATGACTTTTTGAAGTCTTGAAGGATTGCAATATGTCAGTTCCAACACTTAGTCATTTTTCACTAAGTGTTGCCATCAATGCCAAAGGGGGAGATTGTTGGCATATGGATTTTGGTGTTTTCATTGATGGCAACCTAAGTCATTGATTTGGTCTGTACTTCAATATTTGTCCATACCGGAAGACAAAGTGAAGAACAGGGTATCCGACTATAGTTGAGTTTGTTGATCCATATGCATTACCAGATTATCAGTTTTGGTTGTTGATCTCAGGGAAGGTCATTGGGTATTTGGATTATCTTATTCTTTAGTTTTTTTCCATCACATCAATTTGTGTATGTGTTAGGAGATCCGGTTAATTGATTTTCTATTTAACAGTGCTAGAAGGATGACTAAGTGAATGTGGCATGTTGGGGATGTTCGAGGTAAAATTGTTTGAGATATTTTTAGGTTTGAGGATTTTTTTTCTATCCTCACTATGTTGTGGCTGACTTTGGTGGGTGTGCATTAAATTTTTTTTGTGGATTGAGCCAATGGTTAGAAAATATTTTATATTATGTTGGAGCTGACTTGTAGCGATTAAATCTTTAGTTACGAATATATATAAGTGATCAATTATATCATTTGGGTGTGTGTTCAAAGTGTGTTGATGTATATTGAAAATATCAAAAGGGTTATAGAGTGATTATGCATAGTTTCACTTGTGCATAAAAGGATTTTGTGATACAAGTTGAGCAGAGTAGAGCAGAAGAGAAAAATAAAATAGCAGGTCAAAAATTCAATTAATGAGCTTAACCAGGAATATTCTCAGGAATTTTTAGATGCTATTTCATAGTTCACCACTCTATTTGTCTTTTGAAATTAATTGTAAGGTAGTGAGCCTTTTTTATTTTTGAGCAGTGAGCTCTAGGAAGTGCACCTGAATGCAAGTGCATTCCAATTTTTGTAAAAAACTTATATTTGAGTACTCAAATTGTGATTTAACCTCCACTATTTTTTTTTCCCTAATAGAGTCTCCACACAAAAATCCTTGTGTTATGGTGTTTTGGATGACTGCTTTATGTTCTTGCATATTTCTTTTGGTTCAATGTTGTAAGTGGTTTAAAGATCATATTAATGAAGTTAAATTTTACAAAACACTGATTCAACCCCCCATCTTAGTGTTCCCTAATTCCAACAATTGCTATCAAATCTTAGGTCCTTGGAAGAAGTTTAATAGCTTAAGGTAGATCTTGGAATGTAATGAACTCTAGTAGTCTTCAATAACAACTTTTGGTGGCACTTGATTATCTTGATTAGTCCAGAGCAGAGGTTTGGGAATTGAAAGCAAATCTTAAGGATGTTGAGAAATTCATTCAGAAATTGAAGTATTAGATTATTAAATCCAAGGAGAGGATAAAATATCTCTATGACTAGATTAAGAAAAAATAGAGAAAAAGTATGGATGATGTTCACTTGAATCAAACCTTGAAGACAATAACTAAAGAATGTGAAAAGCTTTCCAGAGACAATGCTACCCTAAAGCATGAGATGGAATCTATGGTGATGAAGCTATCTAGGAAGATTGAAGAGAGAAATAAGAATGAGGAGAATCTTGCTCAGTAATTAAAAGAAAGATTTGATGAGGGTAGCAAAATTAATGGAGGATTAATAAAATTGGAGATTGAACTACAACAATCTAGAAACAATGAAGAAGATCTTGAAAAATAGATTGTTATTCTTAGGGATGAACTTGCTACTGCAAATGAATACAAAGAGAAGTTCAAGATTATCTTAGTTAAGCTTAATGAACTGAATCAAATTTAGAAGAATGGAAATGACAAGCGAGGACTTGGATATGAGAAAGGATAAAGTTTCAGATTTAGAAAAAGAAATTTGAAGCAAGGAAATCAGATGAACAAAGCAAAGAGGCATCTGGTAGGACAACCTAATGCTCAAAAGTTTAATGGATATTTTTTTTCTTGCAATAAATTTGTTCATATGGCTGCTCAATGTAGAAGTAAAATGGAATCAAGTGATCCAGCATTCCATGGTTAGTGTTTCAATTGCAATAAGTTTGGTTATCAGTCAATTGAATGAAAAAGTATGCCAAACAACTCTGTAAATAGAAGGAATATTAAATGTTATACCTGTGGAAGATTTGGGTATATTGCTAACCAGTGCAAATCAAGAAGAAATCAATGGAATGATTGGTCTGAACAAGGAAATTCTATGTGTTACAATTGCAACAAATATGGTTACATTGCAAGATTTTGCAAAAACAAAAATATGGATAAAAGGGGTTTGGAATACAAAGGTAGAAATATGTAGAAAAATGATAAAGGAAAAGGGAAAGTGACAATGGATGAAATAAGAGATCAGATGAAGAAGACAGGGGTAAGAAAGAGTGAGTCTATTGCAGGAATTAAGCTAGCACTAGAACCAAATTTTGGTAATTCCTCTGGTAATTGATTTAGGGCCATTGGCCTAGGGGGGTTTTCAAGAAAATCCTTTTTCCCCCTAGTGGTAGTTGGTACTGAAATGCAACAAATTATCAATAGTTGTATTAATGATTTATAGATGCATTATAAAACACTTGTAAAGAAATTCAAGCAATTGAAGGTCCACAGAAGAATTGAAGGTGTGCGAGGTATGAAAAGAAAGTTGGAACCCTCATTTTCCATTTTATATCAAAGAAAAGAAGAGGGAGAGCACTCTATAATAGAATTTTAAAAGCATGAAGATAGTTCAGTGTCGAAACCATCATTCATCAAGTACTTTAGTTGTATTGAGAAATTTCAATTTAATTTGGTTTACAGTTGAAGAACCTCTTTTGTAGAATCAAGACATGAGTATGGAAGGTAAAATGGAACAAATCGAAGGAATGAAAAACCTAGATGACTATAGCAATGAGAAGATTAGAGTTGTAAGAAAAATGCTGTCTCTTGATGAATTGAAATGGATAAAAGAAGCAAAACACAAAAGATTGGATATTTGGAGTGAATTCCCCTATTTCGAGAATGCACAAATCATTGATTTTATTCTAGAAAAATTGAATGAGAATATTCTAACTCTAGCTAAACCCTACCATATCTCAAAAGAATTGATTGGAACTGTAACTAGATTATGCAAAGTTGGGGATGTGCCAAGAAAGAAGTCAATCCGAAATAAAGAAGTGAAAACCCTAACTAGAGTAACTAGAGATCAAATGGAATTAATAATATTAACAATCAGAGATTCAGTGACAAGGTACATTATGCATGGAGTATCCTAGAATTTTTTTTTTCAGAAACAAAGAAGGTGCAACTTCGATAGGTGTTGTTTATATTTCACACAAGATGATAATGGAAGATCAAGATTTTGACCTTTGCGGATTATTGAAAGATCAACTGATGGAGAATGTATAATTGAAAAAGATGACAAATTACCCTTTTAGGTTTGGTATCTTGGGTATATGTCTTGTGATGTATTTTTTGAATTTCTTACCACTAAAAAATGATGTAATTTGGGAAGAGAGAGAACTAGTTTGCAAGTAGATTTACATACATTCAAACAATTTGGAAAACTGTGATCAAGAATATGAAAGTTTCTTTAAAGGTTTCCTAGGAAAATCTGGCTCAATTAGTATTCCCCTTCTAGTAAGGGCACTTGAAGTTGGTTACTCCTCCGATGAGATGGAGAGAAAGAAGAAAAAATTAAAAGAAATTATTGTCTATATTCCACAAGCATGCAAGACTCCAAGAGTTGAAGGGAAAGGAAAAGAACAGCTGATTGTGTCAATACCAGATGAGGAATTTGATAAGGAAACTAAGGAAATAAAAAGAAAAGAACTAGAAAGATCCAAACCAGAGTAAGAAAAGGAAAGGAAAAAAGAAAGTGAAAAATAAGGTGATTTAACCAAAGAAGAGATATTGCAGGTTATTCATGAGGAAGATGGAATGTAGAAAATTGCAAACATATGGTCTATCAGACCTTCATATGAGCAAGACATGATTTTAAATGTACTAAGTTCTCATCTTGTGCACAACCATATTAAATTAGAGAGTTTAAAGAATATTTTGTTAGAAGAGATGATTGAATGCATAAAGGAAATCATAGACTCTGAGTCTCATAAAAAGGAAGAAGAAGAAGTAATTCTACACCTGAAGAAGCATCACAAATTATCACTCACCAAGATAAAAAGGAACATGAATCAACTACAATGATGCATAATCACAATAAACAACATCTAAAACTACTGTCTTCGATGGCCTCATGCAATTAGAAACTACTATGAAAATTTGGAGCAAATTGAAACAAAGCTGAATAGTACTGGACAAGATTTTAACATGTTTTAGGATCAAGATGGTGCAATTAATAAAATGATTCAAGAATTATAGAAAGAGCATACAAATGTTCAAAACACCAAAAAACGATTTTTGAAACCTTTTGGAAAGTGAAGGACATAATAGAATGTAGATTGGAATAGTTGATTGAGATACTGAAGAAAGGAGAGATATTAGAAGAAGATATCACCATTGTGGAATCCCTCATAAAGATTATCAACCAGACATTTGAAAACAATAGCATGATCATAATCACCAGGATTGTAGTAGAAGCATGGAAGAATTTTCTTATGGAGATGAAGGAAAAATACAAAATAATCTTCTAGCACAAGTAGTGGTTGTATTTCTTCAAAATTTTGAACTAGTTTTTGAATAAGTAAGTTTTTGGTTACACTTCAAAAGGGGATACTATAGGAAAATATTTTATGATCTTTGTCATTGATGTCAAAGGGGGAGAGAAAGTAGTGAAAAATGGCTTATCAAATTCAGGGGGAGTTGTGACAGCTATGACTTTTTGAAGTCTTGAAGGATTGTAGTATGTTGGTTTTGACACTTAGTCATTTTTCCACTAAGTGTTGCCATCAATGCCAAAGGGGAAGATTGTTGGCATATGGCTTATGGTGTTGTTATTAATGGAAACCTAAGTCATTGATCCAATCTGCACTTCAATATTTGTTCATACCAGAAGATAGAGTGAAGAATAGTGTATCCCATTGAAATTGAGTTTGTTGATCCATATGCATTACTAGATTATTAGTTTGGGTTGTGGATCTCAGGGAAGGTCGTTGGGTATCTGGAATATCTTATTCTTTATTTTTGTGCCATTGCATCAATTGGTTATGAGTTAGGAGATCAAGTTAGTTGATTTTATGTTTAATAATGCTAGAAGGCCGACTAAGTGAATGTGGCGTGTTGGGGATGTTCGAGGTAGAATTATTTGAGGATTTTTTTTTGGGTCCTCACTATGTTTTGGCCTACTTTGGTGGCTGTCCATTTTTTTTTTGTGGATTGAGCTGACGGTTGAAAAATATCTTATATTCTATTGGACCCAACTTGTAGTGATTAAATATTTAGTTGCAGATATATATAAGTGATCAATTATATTATTTTGGTGTGTGTTCAAAATGTGTTGATGTATATTCTGAATATGAGAAGGTTTGTAGAGATATTATGCATAGTTTCACTTGTACATAAGAGGATTTTGTGATGCAAGTTGAAGTAGAGCATAGCAGAAGATAAGAATCAGACAACAAATCAAGAATTTGATTGATGATCTTAACTTGAACTATTCTCAAGAATTTTTAGATGCTATTTCATAGTTCACCACTCCAGTTTTCTTTTGACATTAATTGTAAGGTAGTGAGCCTTTTTATTTTTGAGCAGTGAGCTCTAGGAAGTGCACCTGAATACAAGTGCATTCCCATTTTTGTAAAAAAATTATATTTGAGTACTCAAATTGTGATTTAACCTCCACTGTTGTTTTTCCCCTAATAGGGTTTCCACACAAAAATCCTTGTGTTATGGTGTTTTGGATGACTACTTTATGTTCTTGCATATTTCTTTTGGTTCATTGTTGTAAGTGGTTTAAAGATCAAATTAATGAAGTTAAATTTTTTAGAACACTGGTTCATCCCCCCTCTTAGTGTTCCTTGATTCCAATAGAGCACATTTCATGATATACTAATATAATTCACTACCTCAAAAATTGAAAGTGTCCTAAATATTTGTCTTAAAAACTAGAAAAGAACCTTGAAATTGCATGCCTCAAAATATGTCTTCATGGATGGATACTTATACTAGAAGAATAGAGATGGAGTATTGTTATTATGCCTAGATGAATCACAAGCAAAGCATGTATTAAATGAGATGCATGAAGGAGTTTGTGAAGGACATTTTTTGGCTAATACTACTACCCACAAGATCTTAAGAGTTGGATACTACTAGCCTAGGGTTTTTAATGACTCTTTTGCTTATGTACAAAGATGTAAATCCTTTCAAAAGTTTTCTAGAAAAATGAAATACTAGGGAGCATTGCCACTTAGGCCAATACAAGTTGAGGCCCCATTCTAATAGTGGGGGATTGATTTCATTACAAAAAATACCAGAGAAATCTAGTGGAGGTCACAAATGGATACTAGTAGAAACTGACTACTTCACAAAATGGATAGAATCCATCCCTACAAAGCAAGCCACTAGTAAGGTTGTGATCAATTTCCTCATGGATAAAATCATCACAAGATTTGGGACACCTATAAGGATAATCACAAATAATGGTATGTACTTCAAACTTGAGGAGTTCAAAGGATTTTATGAAACATATGGTATAACAATTTCATATGCATCTCCATATCATCCACAAGCAAACGGGCAAGTTGAATCAAGCAACAAGAGTATCCTAAAAATTATTAAGAGGATGTTGGAAAAGAACAAAAAGGCCTGGGATTCCAAATTAAGGATGGAATTTTGGGTAGATAGAATCACAATGAACAAATACACTGACAAATCACCTTTTGAACTAGTCTATGGGACCCAAGTGAGGATTCCCATGCAAAACCTTTTTCCAATATATAAGTTCATCCTCTGACAAGATTTTGATATCCCTAAACCTATGGAAGATAGGATGGAGTAATTGGCAGAACTGGGTGAAATTAGGAGCTTGGATTAGGAGCATAACAAAAAATTGCAATCACATATGATGTACTTATTTGAAAAAAGGGTGAAAGGTAGGAAATTAGGTCTTGTTGTGGAATGTTAGGTGCTAAGAAAAAGGGAAGCATGGGAAGTTTGAAACTCTCTAGATAGGACCATTTTTTGTTATAGGTAAAGGTGGTGAAGATTCTTACTATATTCAAAGCATGTTTAGAGAAGATTAGGATATAACAGTTAATGGAAAATTCCTAATACACTTATTTTCTTAAAATAATTTTCCATGTATAATAGTTTTAGGTTCCCATCCCCTACCCCATCTCATCTAAACTCATCCACTCATGGTCTACTTCCCAGAGATCATTTCTGGATTCTTGCAATGAGCTTACATTCATTCATCCCCAATCAGAGCCATTGTTGGACCTAAAATTTCCACCTTGGGTTCTACACATTTTTTACATTTGATTTCCATCTCAAAGCCCCACTGCCCTTGATTTTACCATATTTGAGTATTAAATTTCCTCATGTGCATAGCTAAAAAAATAAACTCTCTCGTTATCATTCTAAAATAAATCCCTCCTTTAGAAATGCTTCCTCGACAACTCAAGGTATGCCACCAAGACAGTACCACATCCAGGAAAGCCATACCAATGTTTCCCTCACAGAGTGACAAGAAGGCCAATGAGGATATTGAGGAGACTCTCATGCTTCATGGAGACATCCTCAAATGTCTCCCCAACAACCCTAAGAACAATATGTTGAGGAGACTTGGATACATCAAAGAGAAAAAGTAACATGTCTTATTGACAAGGAACAGTGACAGTGATACTCTAAGAATAGGAATTATTTTACATTCAGGAAATAGAAAAAAATCTCTCAAACATTGAGAGATTACTATAAAATAAATGTTAAATTACTAGCAAAAACAAGGTCAAGAAAATGGCAATATTGAAGAGACATTACTATGTCAAAGGGAAAAATGGAGAAGTCTCTTTGAAATTGTACAAGCAAGTGAGAACAAAATTTTGAAGAGACATGAAGGCATCAAACAAAAATTAATGAAAATCTCTTCAACATTCTAACTATAAGACTAAGGGACATCAGAGAGAGATAAACATATATCTTCTCAACATTCCAAACTCATGCAAAGTTTATTGAAGGAAACACCACTGAAGATTGAAGCATGGGTATGTCGAGGAGAAATATTCACTTGTCTCATTGAAAATATATGTCAAGAATTCAAAGAGGGAAGAACTAGAAATGTAGTCATCGAAGAGACCTTGCAGAATCAAAGAGATAAATTCAAGTGCCTCTTTGATATTTTAAAAAGATCATTAGGGACACATCGAGGAGAGAAATGGCATCCTTGGAAACATAATTGAAGTCTCTTTGACAATATGAAATAATTTTTCATTGGGTTGACATGACTGATGAGATTATTGAAGAGACAACTATCATTAATGTTGCAAGTTTATTAGAAAGGTGGTGTAAGCACAATTTATGAACAAAAGCTAGCTCAAGCATGCCTATTTTCAATAAATCTAACTCACAAGAAATCAGAATTACTACAAATTGTGGGTAGATATTGAGAAGAAAAAGTTAGACTATGACAAGTAGTTCAGAAATCACAACATTAATTCAAGTAAGTGCTCTTAGTTTAGTTTAACATGTTTTTCAAAAATTAGCTTGAACTATTGTACAAGTAAGGCTTAAAATGGAAAAAACCCCTTTGAAACCAAAAGTGAAAAGGAAAAAAAGTGGAGGCCAGACCATTAAACCAAGATTTAATAGATTAGTGTCCCCGGTCTTGGCCAAAGGCTAGAAGAACAACTCAATTAAATCCTTCATGCAAAACATTGGAAGATAAACACAAAAATATAGGAGATGTATGGACTCCAAAAATAAGTTATGATATGTTTTTTTAGCATTACAGAAAGAAATAAAGACATAGCCTGGTCTCGAATCCCTGCAACATGAATTTGGGAAAGCTTGTAATGCATAATGTATTTGTTAATAGAACTAATTAAAGCACTGGCTATAAATTACAACCCCAAAATGAGAGAAATCCACTCCCATGATGGCTCACGATTCATTATCATAACACAAGATTATATATGCATGGTCTTTTAATTGGAAACATCCCTTCAAAAAAAATTAAGGATAAGGGACCTATTAGAGGAATATAGGACCATGGATGCAGGTTACAAAAGGTTGAAATTGCTACTACACAAATGCAAGGGCCCAGTGAACCAACTCAAAATATTTTCTATTAATGAGAAGCCCCCATTTTCTATAGATATATTTGAGGAATATTACCAATATACTTATTATTCAGTTGGCCAGGTCTTAGGAATTGATTCCCTTGCCACCATGATTATAACTCCCATGTTTATGGCTATATACATCCAAATCCAAGATGCTAGGCCCTACGATTATGCAGAATACCTATCTGAGGTTATTAACACTTCCCTTGCTTCCATTAAGAACAATAGTGATGCCATTTATTTCAAGGACTATTCATTGATTATGCATATGATATTATACGAAGGGTAGGTGACGGGAATATGGGGAGAAGAGTTAAGAATCAAGGACCTATACAGTAATAAAAATTATAAATGAATGCAAATGTAGATGTCCATATCAGACAGTAGATGTGGGAGATCCTATTATTTATATTTTGAATAGTATTTTGTAAAACCTTTGTATAAGTTACTTGTCCATAGATGTGATTACAATCTATCTGCAAAGATATAGAGATTCCTTAGGCCAAAAAAGAAAAACCTTGAAGGAAAGGTAAGCCATAATTAGGGGGATTTGTATGCATTTGAGGATTGTACTATGATCAAAGTGTATGGATTTGAGGCAACCCAATTCTTATTGCCTAAAATTGTGCCAAATAGAGTTTCATACCTCGAGATCATGAGGTGATTAGCTTATTCAACCTTCATGCACCTGAAAAGCTATGGTAAACAAAATTTTGTGTCCTCTACTTCATGATTTGGTGACTTCACCATCATTGTTGATACATGATATGAATTAGTTGGCATCAAGATAGATTATTATTGCTTACCATTGGGAAATAAGAGGGAAAATTTTGATCTTGAGCATTTCATTTATGATGCCAAGATTTAACAAAAATTGAAGGGATACGAACATGAATTCTATGTTGATGATGTCATTGGGAATTGTGATGAGAAACAAGTACGGATGAAAAAGGCTTCCTACAATAGAATTTTCATAGTTGAGGCTTGGAGAAGAAACACTAATCTATTGTCTATGGAGGATTTTCATGAAATATAGGATCCTATGGAAATGATTGAAAAAATTATTCTACATGAAGAAGAATTGAGAAAAAGATACTAGTTTTAGTAGACAAGCTATGAATGTGGCACCATTAATTCATTTGTCACCACAGCCTACTCCAGAGGTGAGCTTCTCAGCTAACACCCAATTATAATCAAAGATGACATTGAAGAGGAGGAGGAAGTCACACAAATCACCATTACTACTATTTCCTAATATCAAGAGCCACTAGAGATGAATGTGATCACATTTAAAGCCTCTAACGATTTATCTAATGATGTGAGAGATTGTGTTAGCCAAGAATTCATTGCATATGACACATTTTTCCAAACCTTTGAGTTTAAGGCTTTTACTTATGAGTAAAAATAAGGAATAATAAGAGAAAAGTTAAAGGGCATTAGCCCTGAGAAAGAGGAAAATGCCTTAAAGGAGCTCTAGCATGAGGTTGGTGAATAGATGAATAATATGAATCTTGAAAGAGGAAGAGCACTATTACAAGAAGTCAGTGTCATGCTTCTTCCAGGATGGGACATCGATTAGGTTATTGTGTTTGACAACTTCCTGAAAAAAGGAAAATAAGGCCTTGTAATTAATCGATGAGACCAGTGATAAGATACATATTGGATTAGTGTATAACTTTCATAATATGACTTTACAGATGTGGGCCCACTTTACCCACTAGGAAGGAGGACTTCTCTTATCAGTGATCATAATTAGATTTTTGTATACCTTTTGTTATAGAGAGTAGGGGATACATATCGTATGGAGACTATTGACTTGAATGTAAATGTAGCCAAGTTTACCAAGACTCATTATTTAGCTTAACTAGAATACCTATATACAAACTTTACTCATATATATGATTCTTGAAATATTTGCAATAGGAACTAGTCAATAGCTTTGCATCTAGTTCACCCCTATGTGCCATTGTTAGTAGATTGCCTATATAAGAAACCATATTCAATCTTTCAAATATTCCTTATCACTTAGGTAAACATGCCTAGATCTAGCAAAGCCTAAAGAGCGAGGGATGATCAACCACATTTCACCCCGTTGATTAGTCAAAAATGTATTAAGAGATTGGCACCCTCTTATGGTTTAAAAAACTTTTTTTGAGACAAAATTCCTTAGATTCCCTCTCATGTGTTGATTGAATTTCCCAACTGTCTTGTTTCTATAAAAGGTCAAGAGATATTTCATTTTAAGTTAAGTTTAGAATTTGTTGATGTCAAAGAACCAAAACTTCTTTAAGTTTTATTCTTTTTCCTATTTTTTGTTCCATTCTAGATTAAAAGCATGTATATTTCATTAGAATAAAATCAATATCAAAGGTAATTCAAAATTTATCTCTTGATATGAAATCTTACGTAGCTGATTATTTTTTCCTATTGGAAAAGAATTTGTGCTGCATCATTTAAGGGTGCATACTGACACTATCTAGTAGTAAATGATCCCCCCTCTCTTTAAAATATCACATCATTTTGTGCCCAGATGTGAAGTAAACTAGCAATGTATGGAATGGCTAGATCTGGTTTGGTTAATTCTTGAGGCATGCATGGCTAATACCTGCGAGAAACTTTACGTTTTCAATACTTTTGATGCTTTATTTTAGAATAGATGTTTCAATTTTAGAAAATGTTTATAAAAAAGAGAGAGATGAATGAATGGAAATTTTATTGAAAATCTTTTGATTCCATGATATTTTTGAATACTTAAGCTAAATCTACTTAAGTGAAAGCAAGTTATTTGAATTTCATGAAATTTTATTATAAAATTTTGAATTTTCTGATTCCTTTGAGAACCCGAAAGGACCATTTACCCCTCATGATTAACAACATTATTGAAATGAACCCCGATGTGGACCTAGTATTCATCAAGACCTAACATAAATGAGCCTTGGGATTAAGCTAAGTTAGCGTAAGATTTAGGTTGTCCTAGTTAAATATTTCAAGTAAAGGGATGTTCCCTTAGTCTTTCTATGAGGATTTATCTACATTTTTTTCATGTGACTAACATCATGATCAATAGGAATTGGCACTAGAAAGAGGGGTTGAACCTCTACAATCTATCTAGAATTAGTATTGTTATCCTATTTCCAAGTTGGAAAGTTTCTTGTGAGATGAAAGTCTAAGAAAGTTGGTAATGGAAAGTAAAATGAATGTTGATAATCTCTAGAAAATCCTTAACTAAAGGATTTATCCTTTGAGTTTTTTTTAACCTTTGGTAGGGTCATTGAGTGTAGAATTCATGATACAACTGATCATGGTGAACTTGATTGTGAAATTCTTTTAACTAGGGAGAGTTTGGAAACTTATAGTGTGATTCAACTAATGGAAGCATCTCTAACTACTAAAAGGAAGGAACCATTATTGGAAATAATTTTAACCTCTTGGAAAATGCCTAGTCCTGGTGAAACTAGAAATACTAGAAAATTAACTATTACATCAAATATATTTACTAACTATAATTGTCATGAGGAAATTCTTAAAATTTTGTAGGAGAAAAGGCAAGGACATCGATACTTAGAAATAGCCTGCTAAAAACTTGGACATGAAAATGATGAGTCAATAATATTCTCACATGTGGAAGGTAAAAATGAAGAGAAAAGGTGGGGAAAATGAGTGAGATATGTGTGCTTTTTTCCCCTAATTGATAGTCCATGATCTAAAAGGGAAGAAATTTTTGATTTCATGTAGAATATAGAGTATCAAGCTTTTACTTTCTTTCTCTTTGAGCATAATGTGAATTTTGTTTTTTCTTGGTCTAATGAAGTGAATAGTGTTATTCAAAGTGAAGACATTTCCAAGGACTTGGAACATCTTGGATAGAAAGAGAATCAAGAAATGAGTACAATTGTTCATGAAATAGAACAAAGCGAAAAAGAAAACCATGAACCAGGACTAGAAGAAGGTAGAGTATGGAGAAACTAGCAAGGTGTATGTGATTAACCTTTAATGATGTCAATTTCATACATGTGATCCAATTTATTAGTATGTATTTGAATTTACATTTGTTAAATATATAAAAGTTAATAAAATTCATTGTTACAATAGAATATTTGAAATCTATTCAAGAAAATTTAAGTACAAGCCTATTATAATTCATACAAAGAACACCATGCAGATAGTAGTAGAAGTTAAGGTAAATTGCTAAGTTATGGTTAGTCATTTGCTTAGAGTAAATTTTTAGTTATGTAGGTTAGTTTACTTTCATAGGGTTCTTTTTTTCTTTCTAGTTTTTCCTCAACATTAACAAATTCCACTTAATTTAAAACACACATTAGAGTGAATTGAAATATTTAGATTAAATCATTGCATTGTGAATTAAAAAAATAAAACCATGAAAATTAATTACATTCTTAATATATAGAAAAGATATATATACCATAGAAAAAAGTATTTCTCGCTTGACATGGGAATAATTAATGATAAACTAAACTTAATAAGTTCTTTATTAGTGTTGCAAATCCACACTAGGTCTTGGACCCTTTTGCATTTATTGATGTCTTATAAAGGTGTTGTAAAGTATTCTAAGAGACTTTCACGCTTTTCTAGACTTAATAAACCCATTTCTCCCTAATTTAACATTATAAAATGTATTCAGATGCATTATCACATAAATCTAGAAGGTTTTTGAATTAAAATTAATCATAATCTAGTGTTGTAATGTGTCTTGCACATTCACATTGGTTATTGTACCTTTCTAGGCTATGTGGACCTCATTTTAGTGTTGTAAATTATACTTAATCACACTTTCACATTGAATTTTGTGTCCCAATCCCTAATTGACCTTTACATTATCACTAATAGGCCCCTATTCACCCATATTGTGCATCCTAAGGCTAAATTTGATGAAATACCCAACAAAGTTGCAATAAAAACCTTATTCTCATATCTCCTGACATCCTAATTGTCAAAATGGCCCCAATGGGGCCCATTCACTATCCATGGTGAATCATTCCCATCCAAGTGGGACCCATCCTTCATGGGTGGCAAATGCCTACAATTTGGACCATTTCTTACATTTGAGTGGGAAAAATTTAAATTTAAGTTTATTATTTTTGCATGTCAGCCTTAGGGATCCAATTTTTAGGATAATAAGGTGAATTTCCTATAAAATCACCTCTGTAAACCATAAATCACATTCATTCTTCATTATTCATCAATCATTCTTCCATCTCAAGTCAAGCAAGCTAGGGTTTCATCACTTCAAGTCATCAAGATACCAATTTATAAACATTCAAGGGTATATTCTTCATGTTTTGTTGCAAAATTTCAAGATTGATCATCATGGAAAGGTAATTAATTCTATTATTGCATGTTTCATTAGAATCTTTCATAATTTTGGTTTAATTACCTAAAAGGGGTTTGACCAAGGCAAACCCCCATGCCCTAGCATTTAACATTTCTCTCTCTTGTCTTGTGTGTTTACAGTTTTAAGCCTCTTGGAAGCTTGAAAATCATTGCAGATCAAGTTGCAAGCTTATTCAAGTCTTCTCTTCATTGATAAAGTCAAAATATCAACAAAAACTCATTTTCAGGTTTAGAAATTAGAGTTTCAAAAGTGAACACCTGTAGAGAATCTAAGTACAAACTAAGAGCTCTAGATTCCACCTTTGAATATTTAGAAATTCAAAAGTGGACTCATTCACCATGGCTGGTGAATGAGTCCCTATCCAAGGTCAATTTTTTGTTTTCTACATTTTTAGATACCCTTTTGTCTGAAACAGGTTTTGGAATAGTTTTACAGAACTAGGACTAATTTCGCTAAAATGGCGAATAAGTCCCACGAGGCCTAAAAATCAGCATCAGTGGCATTCTAGACTCTATTTCTAGTCTTCATCCATATTTTAGGTGCACACTTTCAATTTCTTCAAGTTCTATTATAGTTTGTATTCATTTCTAGGTGTTTTTGCATTACACAATATGTTTTCAAAAAGTTACATTTCATTAATTTTACATGTTTAATCAATCAATTTCATCACTTGGTTGCATCTAGATCATTGCATTTAGTATTAATCGCATCATACATACATTAGATTGAGTGAACCAAATTGACTTTTAGTGAGGTTTATCTTTCTCCTTTTAGGTGAAACATCCTAAGAGCACAAGAGTAGTCTATAAACCTCATTCCCAAAAATCTATACTTCATTTTGGTGAACCTACTTTTTCAAATTCCTTCTTGTCTAATTTGGATTCCCTCATCATACATCTAGCTTGCATTGATCTTGCATTAGGACTTGCATGAATTCATTTGCATGCTAGGGTTTAAACTTTGCATTCATAAAAAAGTGCATTTAGGTTGCATTGTTAGCATCTAAATTCATATAATTTTTTGAAATTATATAGTTTTAACTTAATTCTGTATCATAGCACTTAGAATACATCAAAATCACTCCAAAATTTCTAAAAATTATGAAAAAAGTCCATACTAGAACTCATTCGCCACCTTGGTCGAATCAGTCCCTTTCCACCCCTTAAGTTGCCCCTTATACGACTGAAAACCCTATTTTTCACCTTTTGTTTGGTGCCATTACCTATCTATATTAGTTTGTTGAGTTTTTGTAACATGGATTTCATCATATTTAGCTTAAATTAGCTCATTTCATGCATTGATTAATTTCACTTTTGCATTTAGAACATTTCATTTTCATATTGTTGCATTGTGTAAATAGAAAATTAGCTTGCTTAAAAATAGAAAATTGCATTTCCTTTTAAGTCATTACGTTGTACTTTCTTTCCTTTTTCATCATAGCATGCTTTTTTCAAAAGATGTTGCTTTGATTTCATTCAAAATGGATTGCATAAATACAACATCCCCTCTTATGAGTTCAATTTTGATTACAACAATGAAATAATTAAGAAACATAATCAAACTATTGACACACTCCTTAATTTTACATTTCACATTTGTGAGAATGGTAGTATAAACAATCATCACAATCCTACTTTTTCTTCCCATAATACCTCTCCTATTAGTGAAAAAGGTATCTTGGTGTAGGAAGTTACAAGTCTTGAGGGTCTTGATTTTCCATCTCCTCATTCCCCTTTGGAATATGTTCAACAACAAGAACATGAGATCATAGAAACATCCTTAAGCATCACCTTACCTAGTCTCCATAACCATGAGAATCATACTTTCCCATCTCCTAATATCCCTCCTCGATCTAGAAAGGATAGGTTGGTGTTAGAATACATCCCTATTACAAATCATGAAACCCTTGATCCTCCCTTCCCTAATGCTCCTCCCATTTGGGATAATCTATTTGACAACCATATTGGTCCTTCACTTGATGCCTCCCCCACTTGTGATGATGCTACTTTACAAACCTCAAACTTGGATGAAGATATAAAAATATCTCCTTGCAGGGTAGATAGCATGACACAATAGAATGAGACCTTAAAGACAATGGACACTCAACTAACACCTTCTCCTAATCATCCCCCTCTTGATAATCCCATCATTGATCATTCCTCTATTGGTGATGATGTCATTTTGGGAGAACCAAGCCTTACTTGTCAAGAACATGTGGCTTGTTTTCCTAAACACTCTCCTTCTAGGTAGAATATCATAGTGCTAGAAAAATGAAACAATAATAACGTATCTTCCTTCAATAAACAAGTGGTTCGGGTATATGCAGGATCATCATGGAAGAAATAGGCCCTTAAGTGGCAAAAATTTAGAAAAATCAGAGTTAGGGAACTTGACGTAAAAATTTGAATAAGTTATCTACATTATTTAAAAAATATGTAAGAATAGAATCTGTAAAAAAATTGAATGTAGTTTCTAAACTACTAGGTTTATTTTGAAAAAGAAAAATCTATTTGGTGAAAATTTGAAATTTCAATGCAATAGTACTTAAATTTCAAGGAAAAAATAAGAAGTAGGTGTTTGTCTAACCACCATAACCACAATAAAATGATAATATTTTCTTATAATATTTTAGACATAAGTAGAGGACTTATGTCCAAATGTGATGCATACTTTTTGTAATTTTTTTCCAAGTAAATAATTAATTATGAATTTTTTATTACAACTTTTTAAAAATATAAAAAAAAGTATGTCTGACCACCTTAACTTGGTCAAAACTTCATGAAATTCAATTTTTTTTTTCTAATCCTATCGTATGTGAAGCATAGAATGTTATACATGTTTTGGATTCCAAAAATGTGATAGATGTTTTTCAATTAGCCTATCAATCGAGACTTTAGTCGTAATTCAAATAGAAAATGAATAATAATTATTTATTAAATTCAAAGTAAAGCATAATATATATTGGTGGAAAGCTGAGAATATCCTTTAAAAACCCTTTTCATTTCATCAATTTTTGGTAAAAAAAAAGTCATCAAGCACATACCCTACAAATACCCATCATATCACCACTTTTTGGCCCATCATGATCCTACACATACCCATTCTTGATTTCATTTATTAGAGATAAATCAAACAAAGACCACTAAGGTTATGAATTTGCAAGTGTCCATTAGATCCCCCTTGAGCAATGGACCTCGTACATGCCCTATGGGACATCCTAACAACCCTCTAATTATCTACCCAACTTCACACAAACAAAAAACTCAAAATAAACCTAAATTTATCCTTTACCCTCCTCAGAATAAAGTTTCGTAGGAACTGAGTCATAATACCATTTCTCATACATATAAAACTTGTAACAATCTGCAACCACCACAACCAACTCCAACATCCTTACCCTTGCCTAATCTATCCCACCTAACCCTTTCTTGCTAGGTCGCAAGGAGTATGATCTTGTCGAGAAACTAAAGAATACTCCTATTAAAATATCATTGTGGAAACTTATTCAATCCTCCCCTTACTATCACAACATGATCCAAATAGCCTTACAAAAATTTCCTACCCCTTCTAATGTGCCACTAATGGATATTGTATCAATGATTCTAGGCCAAAATGTTGACATTGTTTTCCACCAAAGTGAACTCCCCTCTTTGAATGAGAAAAAACAAAATGAAGCTTTCATGATCATCGCTCAATACAAAACAAAAGGGATGAAGAGAACTCTTTTCAACACTGGTTCTACTCTTAATGTGTGTAGTGTGATCCTTTTCGATAAGCTTGACATTGATCAATCAACCATTCAACCTTTTTCTTTCTCTATTAAGATATTTGACAATGTCAAAAAGAAACCACTAGGGGTAATCATTATGCCTCTTACTGTTGGAGTGGTCACCTTGAATACACCAATCCATGTTATGCCTTATGAACTTTCATGCAATCTTATCTTAGGTAGATAGTGGATTCATGCAACGAAAGGTGTGCCTTCCACTCTCCATCACAAAATGAAATACATCAACAACACGGTCCATACACTTGATGTTGATCTTGAACCTAATAGTGTCTTACAACTTGAGAAAAATAGAGAAAATTCCTTAAACAGATCAACATCACCTATACAAGCATAACTTGTTCAACAAAATGAAAATGAACAACTTACACAACACACAAAGCTATTAGCCGATGATTGGGATTCCTTTTATCTCAAACATGACTTCATGGGTGAATACAAAATCATCCACAAAGATTCAAATAAGGAAAAAGACACAACAACACTGTCAGCACAAAATTCTAATGACCTTTTGAAAGCATCCACCTCAACCACTTTAGACAAAGACAAACTACACAATAACAAACCACCACCCGATTCCAAAATAATGAAAAAGCTTTATGGAAAAGGTTATGAGCTTATGAAACAAATTGGATATAGTGGAAAAGGATGTGGTGCTAACGAACAAGGTACCCACAACCCTATTGACCCTATCACACAAAAAACAACTCATGGTCTTGGTTATTGTCCTAGAATAGAGATCGTCAAGCCTTCACTCAACATAAAAATCTCACAAAACATACTCCTAAATAATTCTTAACTGAATTCCTTGAGACTAGTGGTCTTGAACATCATCCAAACATGCAAAACACAACCACACCTTCGCTTAATGTCAATTTCATCTCGTAAAATTATCATTATTTGACTTCATTAGATTTTATATCCTCCCATAATGGAGAGAACAAAATATAACAATCTAAAGAGTCTTGTGTAAGTATGACATCCAATACTAAGCAAGATTTATCTTTTTCACAAAATTCAAGACCACGTTCTACCATTGATCAATAGGGTATCTTGTTGAGACACCTCCAAGATCACTTGATCACCCTCCCTCCCAAATCTTGAAAGAAATGCTCTTATAAGATTTCATTCTACACCTATCATAGATTTCATGGCCACTCCACTAATGAATGTAATGCTTTGAGTCATATAATCCAACATCTTAAGGAGTGTGGTATGTTTCCCTCTGTGGGGGGCACCTAATTCCTCTAATTGATACAAATTTTGACTCTACCATTCATCTCATCAACCATTTCAGCTCACCTTGGTCCTGCACTAAGTGGGGGCAAGGGGCTCACTAGCCTTGTCCTCATATGTCACTTTTTCATTTCCTCTTTTGACTATTCATTAACTTTTCATGAACATATAAGAGCAAGCTTGGGATGTAGATGATATGCCTTAAGACAGCTCGCATATGAAATACTACCCTTTTCATGACTTAGCTTCTCAAAAACATATGACTTGGCATAGGGCTTTCTGAGTAAGCTATCATGTTCTCTTCTTCTACTTTAAAGTAATTGCTCATAATACTTGTGTTCGTAACCACTTTAAAGTTGCTGCATTCATCATCACTCACATTTCATTATGTGATTTTCTTGTTCTTGTGATTCCCTCTCTTGGAAACATTGGGTAGAATGTTGTTCATGATGAGTCCTTGCATTTGTCCTCTCTTGGAAACAATATGAGGTCATTTTCACTTATCCTCTCTTGGAAACATTGAGCATGATGTTCCATAAGATGAGACATTACATGAACTAAGAAAAATCCTTTTGATCAATCCTTGCACTATCTTGCATTAATAGTCTCTATGAGTGTCAAGCATATGAAGTTTTTCTTACCTCATAGTGCTCGAAAATCATTTGTCATTGTGGAACCTTATTAAAGTTATTAGGAGGTATAACTTTGGTATGGTTTGAGTGGGAAATCCCATTCTGAGGCATGACTTTTTCCCATAGCCACCTATGTATTTGTGAGCACATATCGGTTGTATGTGTCTCACCTTTTAGGATTTCTCACCCCACGAACAACCAAAAGTTTTGTGGCCCCAGAGTGAGTGTACTTGGGCCTTCTCACTTGGAAGAAAACCAAGATTTCGGTCTCCCTAGAGTGATTATGCATTTTCTTTCTAAAAAAAACAAGCCTGGATCTAATCCACAACTAGTTGGACAAATGATCGAAGCTTGATCCACCCTTTTATTTTCATTCTTCTAGTTCTTGTCGTTGCATGATTATGTATCTTGATGTTTTGATTTAGGATCTTGGATCTTGGGGGCTTCACTTCCTTCTTGAACTTTTTCATCCTTTGTCATTTGCACATGTACACTCAAATCTCTCTTGAATTTCTACTTTAGTGTGAGTTTGAAGCAAGTTCATCCTCTCACTAAAGTGGGGGATAATTGTATAATAGAAAAATATTTCTTGCTTGAAATGGGAATAATTCATGATAAACTAGACTTAATAAGGTCTTGATTTAGCATTGTGAATCCACACTAGGTCTTGGACCCTTTTAAATGCATTTAACGATGTCTTGTAAAGGCATTGTAAAGTGTTGTAAGAAACTTTCACACTTTTCTAGACTTAATAAACCCATTTATCCCTAATTTAACATTACAAAATGTATTGCAATGCATTATCACATCAATCTAGAAGGTTTTTGAATTAAACTTAATGATAATCTAGATAGTTTTGTAATGTCTCTTGCACATTCACATTGTTTATTATGCCTTTCTAGGTTGTGTAGGCCTCATTTTAGTGTTGTAAAGTGTACTTAATCAAACTTTCACATTGAACTTTGTGTCCCAATCCCTAATTGACCTTTACATCATCACTAATAGGCCCCTATTAACCCATATTGTGCATCTTGAGGCTATATTTGATGAAATACTTGACAAAGTTGCAATACAAACCTTATTTTCTTACCTCTTGGAATCCTAGCTATCAAAATGGCCCTTGTGGGACCCATTCACCATCCTTGGTGAATATATCCAATCTAGGTGGGACCCATTTTCCATTGGTGGCTAATGAGTCCCATTTGGCCCATTTTTGACCTTTGAGAAGGAAAAATTAAAATTTAAGTTTATTATTTTCACATGTTAGCCTTAGGGATCCAATTTTCAAGCAATAAGGTGAATTACCTAAAAAATCACCTCTCTAAAACCTAAATCACATTCATTCTTCATTGTTCATCCATCATTCTTGCATCTCAAGTCAATCAAGCTAGGGTTTCGTCACTTCAAGTCATTAAGATAGCAATTTTTAGACATTCAAGGGAAAATTATTCATGTTTTGCTACAAAATTTCAAGATTAATCATCATGGCAAGGTAATCAACTCTATTATTGCATGTTTCATTACTTTCATCATTTTAGTTTAATTACCTAAAAGGGGTTTGACCAAGGTAAACCTGCATGCCCTAACATTTAACATTTCTCTCTTTTGTGTTGTGTGTTTGTAGATTTAGGACTCTTGGAAGCTTGAAAATAATTGAAGATCAAGTTGCAAGGTTATTCAAGTCTTCTCTTCATTGATAAAGTCAAAATATCAACAAAAACTCACTTTTAGGTTCAGAAATTAGAGTTTCAAAAGTGGAAACCTTTAGAGAATATAAGTACAAACTAAGAGCTATGGATTCCACCTTTGAATAATAGAAAAATTAAAAATTGGACTTATTCACCATGGGTGGTGAATGAGTCCCACTGCAAGGTCAGTCTTTTATTTTCTACATTTTTAGATACCCTTTTATCTAAAACAATTTTTGAAATAGTTTTGTAGAACTGGGACTGATTCATGCAGAATGGAGAATGAGTCCTACTAGGCCTAAAAATAAGCATCAACAACATTCTAGAAGCCATTTCTAGTCTCCATCCATATTCAAGGTACAATTTGCATTCATTTCTAGGTGTTTTTGCATTACACAATGTGATTTCAAACAAGTTACATTTCATTAATTTTGCATGTTTAATCAATCAATTTCATCACTTTTTTGCATCTACATCATTTCATTTAGTCTTAATCACATCATAGATATATTAGATTGAGTGAACCGCATTGATTTTTAGTGAGGTTTATTTTTCTCCTTTTAGGTGAAACATCCTAAGAGCACAAGAGTAGTCTATAAACCTCATTCCCAAAAATCTATGATTCAATATATATATCCTAGGTAAGTGTTGTCCCTATGAGTATCAAGGTCATGGGTATGAAGATCAGTTAGAAAAGGCCAAATGGGAACTAATTCTCCTTGTTCAAAAAATAGAGGAATATCGTTATCAGAGGGAATTCCAATGGTCGGATGTGTAATAGAAAGGACATAGTCCAAATTCCCTAGAAAATCAAGCCACACTATCATATTGGCAGCTTCACAAACTTCAACAACAAAAGGCGCAAGGTCTATAAGTGAGGCTACAAACTATAGAACCCCAATCCTAGACATGGACAAACATGAGAAACAAACACATCATTAGATCAAATGCAAGTGAGAATCAAGATTCCCCATGAAATCCATTTAAATTGCAAAGAACAAGAAATGAGATGAAGGAAGCTTGAGCATATTTTGATGAATTTGCACAATAAATGAAATTAGGTGGAATTTGAAAATGGTGAAATGACATGCAAGATGGCAAAAGAATGAATTAAATGCCACTTGGCTCAATGCACAAGGACATGTAAGAGGGAATGAATGTCTTGTTGGAAGGACAAATCCACTTGGAGGAATATTCCCCTAAAGATGCCAAGTTGAAAGAAAATAGGGATTTAATAAATCCATTAATTGTATTTTCATGTGGAAGTGGAAAAATCTAGAGAAATCTACAGATTAGGATTAAATTAATGAAGGTTTAATTAATTTAATGAGGGATTAGATGATGTGACTATTTAATTTAGATTAATGGGTTGATTTAAATCAAAAGATGAGAAGAATGTGATTTAGATTTAATTAAATAAAGGATTTGATTTATTTAATTAAAGGGGATGGTGTTAGATTAAATAAAATAAAGATTAATTTATTTAATTTAATAGAATGACCTTAGAGATTTAATCAAACAAAATGAGTTATTTAATTAAATAGAGACATAGGGCTAATTAGAGAAAATTGATTTAATTAACAAGAGAGAATGACTTAATCAAATAAATGATTATTTATTTAATTATGGGATGAAGAGTGATGATAAGCTGAGAAGGTGATTCAGGATGAAATGGTGTTAGTGAATCAAGATCAAGTGTATCGGTACATTTTCCATGTCTACATTTTGCCCCTCTTTGAAGCAAAGTAGTTGTTACATTGGTTCAAAGAATAAACTATCTCGATCAGAAATCCAATTTTTTTTTATTTTCAAAATTGCCCCACTGCTGCCTTGGAAGATGAATTGTGCTGATATATTGATGCCTCAAGAGATCAGACAAAAACTTTAGCTCACTGGATGATCTCATGAAAATAGAGGAAAAGGTGCCCGATAGGTCTAGGAAGGCTTCAGAGGGTCAAAAACATGCTAAAATGATGCAAAATAGCCCATGAACAGACAAAAATAGGCTTGGGGGGTCAAAACCTTGACAGAACAATTAAACGGGTTCAAAAAACCCTAACTTTCAATCTTAAATAGGCCTCGAAGGGCCATTTCTAGTTCATTTTCACATTCAGCCTTTAGAGATTTATGTGATTTGAGCTCTGACTCCTTCGCGAGATGGCACAATGAAAGCTCCCTTGACACATCTTAGATTGAGTATGCACACACTGGAGGCTACCTAGCACTAGACCACTCGCGAGTCAACTTGACCCGACCTCCTTTTTCAATTTTTGTGTGTATTTATTAGCCTAGGATTTAGTTCTTCTAGGAACGGTCCAATATAGCGCCACTGGGAAGGCTCTTTCGACGCCGTACAGCCTCAAATTGCACCATAGTTGTGAATAGTGATGTCATGGTGCAGTTTGGAATTAGGGTTTAAACTTCAAACAGAGTTGCATCTGAAGAGTGTGCCATAGCGGGCCTTTTTGAAAATTAGGGTTTAGGGCTAAACTAGACTGCACCTCAAACTATGACACCATAGTGGAGTTTGAGGGCCAAAGGCTCTTAGTGGCATAGTTTGAAACTTTCAAACTGTGTCGTACCCACAAATAGTGATGCACAAGTTGCTTTGGGTACACCGAGATCATGCAAGATGATGATTTTTGATGAATTTTAACATGGTGTCTTTCCTGATGCAGGAGGAGGTGCAAATACTTCATTCATGTGAGCACAGGTCCTAAGTACTTTTTGGTGTTTTGAAGGGCATGCCCAAGTGATAGCAAGAGCATCTAGGGGTAATTGGACTATGGTACATTTCTTAGGCACCGCCCATGAGGACACACTTGGGTATGATGATTGCACTCACTGAGAGATAGCATAGTGAGACATCCTCCTTCCACCTCCCAATAGGAGAGGCGGCGGTTACACTAGAGGATTTGTGGTTGATTCACAATATACCAATCCACAGAGAGTGCATGATTTATGATGTGGATGTCGAGAGGGAGGCCTACTATGACATTATGGTCCTTGACAAGCTTGTCTTTTATGAGGGTCAGATTGAGCTAGAGCATTAGAGGCTCTCCATATCACCCTTTTGATTAGTTATAATAGCTATTATATCAGGCGAGGTTGATACTTCAATCATGGATGGGGGCTCGCTTGGGAGCACATGGTCTAGAGATGTGTATGCTTAGCATGGGGGATAGTTCTATTGGCCTCATCGTACAAATATTTTCATGAGTTTGCATACCTTGATGGCTGAGCTATTGGGGTTGGAGTAACACTCCTCCATATCTGGGCCTGGGAGAACATCGCTATGCTTTTTCTAAGAGTCATTCCAATTGATATGGAGCTAGATGATCCTTTTTTCTAGTGATACAAAGGAGGTGTCTCCTTCACACATATAGGATAGCATGAGATTTTTCATTGAAGGAGAGTTCTAGATGATATATGAGCCTTCACCTAATAGCCATACCTTGGATGGCCCACATGGTACGAAAATGTGCAATAGTTCTTTTTTGCTTGCTAGGACAAATTGATGCAAGGCAGAGAGCACATGATGCTCAAGATGTACCAGCTAGGAAAAGTGTAGAGATAGTTTGGAGAGCCACAAGATAGGTTAGATGATCAATATGCCACTATATTTGCATGCACGATAAGCCAAAGTTCTTGGGGCTGATATATACCTACACATGAGGCAGTGCAGAGTTTTATGTAGCTAGTGACTAGGCCATGGCCATATGATCAAGGGTAGACCAATGTAAGGAACACATAGGAATATAGAAATTGGTTCAGGTCACCTCTTAGACTTACAGTGTAAGGGGACACCATCTGCCTAGTCCAGGGCAAGAGGTAGGTAGCAAGATGGAGCCGAGGGGATGGAAACGGGGACCGAGGAGGGGGAGGACCACCACCACATCAGCTAGATCAAGAAAACAGACCCCAATATCAACCACACCTAGATTTGTAGGTGGATTAGTAGAGATAGGATGTCTCTAGGAAAAATCCAGATTTGGAATGGTAGGATCAGGATCACAAGCACTAGGATAGGGTTCCGACACCACCTAGAGATGGGGGTTGTGATCAATCTCCTATGCAGCCACCCCTTCAGCTATACCCTAGGGACGGTTAGATACTCTAGCTATAGGCACAAATACGGGTACTTATAGCTAAGAGGGATCAGTTATGGGATGAGCGAGACTATGCGGTCCAACAAAGATTGGCTGTGGACCTACAAGCAATAGCAGAGATGAGTAGATGACAATAGACTGAGAGCATGTCTACATCCTCCTTCCAGAGCATGATATTACTTTGATCATATAGGGAGGACATCCAGGAGGCTAAGAGCAGCCCGAGTCCTCGAATTTTTGTAGACGATAGGCCACAAACTTGTAGAGGACCATGGAGAGAGAGTAGGTGATGAGGGTAGCAGCCAATAGGGTTAGCCTTAGTTTTGATCAGAGACAAGATTCTTTTGTGCCCCATGGGCTCATTTTTGATATCCCAATGGGCCCTTGTACTTTATGCATTTGATACACACTTGATCTAATTCTTTTGTACCATGACAGTACATTTATTTTGATGATATATGAGATGAGATGATGTTTATCTAATATGATGTGTCCTATTCTACTTTATGATTTATGGATGGATCTTATTTCTATATGTTGTGCAATGTGATGCAATTATGTTCTATGTTATGATGCTATGATGATGATACTATATGATGCTTATGTGATGATGTAATGTGATGGTTTATGGATGCATTAATTTTTCATTACCTTTTCTAATGTACTTTTTATGATATATGCAAAATGTTATGATATGCAAATGCTTAGACTAATAGATCTATATTATGCACTTGATGGATGATAAGATGTATGTAATTTTCTTATGTATGATATGTACTTATGATGTTATGATGCCCATATGATGTGATGTTGTATGATGTATGAAAAGATGCTATATGTAATAATGTATGTGTTATGATATTATGTTTATGCTATGAAAATGGATGCTTTGATATATGATATATGATGTATATGGATTGTTACTAATGCTTACATTTATAACATGCTCGTATGATTATGCAATGGATTCTTTTGATATATGCCATATGGGTTATATGGGATGATTATGTAATGAATGTAATGTTATGAGATGCTTAGATATCCAATATATATTATGCAATGATGGATATGTAATGCATGTGGTATGATTAATTCTTTCTATGTGATATGATATGAAAAATACAATATGTTGATGGTTTGTGGATACAGGATGAATGCAACGACGATAATGATTTGTGATTAACTATCATGGTATTGTGTTAGCGTGGAAAAGGATGTAGAAGAAAGCAAGAGATTCCAACAAGACACAAGGTGATGATGATGATGATTTTCTAAGGAGTTGGGATTTTAAAAGGGCCAATTACCTTATGTGTGATTACACACGGGGTAAAATGCATCAAGGTATAAAGAACCAAGATGGTGTTGCACCTAGTGTGATGGACTTTGACTCAACAATAAAATAGGAGTATTCATGTTCACACCTAGCATATGAAACCTTATTCAAAATGAAGTTTGGATATTTTAGACATCCCAGACCATAACATACAAAAGCAATCCTTCCTATGTTGTAAACAAGAAACCTAAAACATCTTCCCTAAAAACCAAGAAAAGCACACATAACCAAGTTATATTACAAGAATATCCAACAAGCACAATAGATAAAAAGATCAGGATCATTTCCCCACTTCTTTCTCCCTAAATCCCTTCATTTGGGACATCATCAAGAGGTCATCAAAATGAGTGCAAAATGATAAGTCAAAAGACAAAGAAAAAGTAAGCAAAAAATCTAATGTTCTTCAATACTGCTAGCCAAGACTAAACTATGATAATGTATGATGTTGATGTCCATTGTAGGAAGGATGCATCCTAGGACATGATGATATAAGATTATTTGATATGGGATTGATTGGATGATAGATTATTGACACAAAGAGTTGACCAACTTGTTTACATACTAACCTAGACTTGTGACCTTGACATTTGAGTTTTCACTTTTGAACTGCTAGACTTGTTTCTAACTATTTTACCAAAGTTTGAGGGTGATGATTGATATATTGTGAATGAAGTTTAGTGTGGGTGAAAGCAAGATGAGATAGATGGATTCTTTTAAATATTTGAATGTTTTTGAACTTTTTCTGAAATGTTATGAGGCTTTTTTCTGTATTTTTGAGATTTTGCAAATGTTTTGATTTTCAAATTTTCCAATTTTTTTGTTTTGGAGTTTTCTGATATTTTGACTAGGACCTAACCTAAAGACCTATCCTAGGGGCCTCAATATTTGATCAATAGATTAGCGTTTCCTACGTTATACATGCAGATACCACACAATTTGATTGACACAGACTCAATTATTGATGAGATATGAATAGATGGATTGCTAGTTTATTATGGACTCCTAAAGGACTAACCTAAGTGTCTCAGGGGTTGATCAAAGATCAACCTTTCCTACGTTCAAATATTAGAGACAATGTAGTTCAACAAGACTACTCTATTTTTGACTTTTTGACTGACTTTTTGACCTGTTTTGGGATTTTGATATGTTTTGAATATTTTTTAGATTTTTTTTTGATGTTTTTGGATTTTTTGATTTTAGGGACTTCAATAATCTACATGAATTTGATCCAATGAGAACATGCCCCTAGCATGATACAATAGACTACTTTGATATAGGTAGGACAAACTGACCTTGAGAATGGGCCGACTAGTAATAGAAGGGATCATGACAAGAACACAAGACCAAGCTATGATGCAGATGCTGATGGGGATACTAAATGTGATGGATGATGAAAGCATGATGGATGGATAATGTTGAACAAGCCATGGAGATCCTAGTGGATGGAAAGTTCTTATTTAAACAAGGTGCCTATTTTCCAATTTTTCACCAAGGTACTTGCCCAAAGTACCACCGAAGTGGTTTCCACTAGAGGAAAAATTTTATCTTTACTGTTTTTGATCATTTTTTTGATTTTTTTTGATTTTTTGTATTTTTTATTTATTTTTTTGTCACTAAGATGCCTACTTGCTAATTTTACATCAGGGTGACCATTTTTTTAGGGCATTTTCTAATTTTTTTAATTTTTTGGTTCTATACCTTGCAAGTTTAGGCATAAAACTTTCTGAGATGGGAGTTGTTCATGGGCTTCTATAGAGATTCCCCATTGGGTGTTGATAATTGATATTCCCATCATCTATAACTTTTTGTAATGATGAATGGCCCCAACTAGTTAGGTTCAATATTTTCCTTTATTGTTTGAATTTTGGAGATTCTTCTAGTTCTCCTTTAGCACAAGTTCTCTGACTTGAAAGGTCCTACTCCTGATCTTCCTATTATAGTTTCTTTTGAGTTAGTTCTGATATACCTGCAAGTGGTTCAATGCCTTTATTCACCATTCATCTAGTACTTATAGCTCATTCAGTCTTGATACTCGATATTCCTCATCCGTGATGAGATTTTGCAATGATGTTATCAATGATAGGAGCTCGATCTCGATGGGTAATATGGCTTCTAATTCGTAGACTAGGGAGAAGGGGGTGGCTCTTGTGTGTGTATGGATGATAGTTCGATTGGCCTAGAGGGTGAGATTTAGTTTTAGATGCCAGTCATGACCTACATCATTGAATATTTTTTTGAGGATTTTTAGAATGGTTTTATTGGTGGCTTCTTCTTGGCCATTGCCTTGGGGATAATACAGAGTTGAAAAGTGATGTTGGATTTTGAATTTGTCGCATAAGTCATAGACATCCTAATTTTTGAATGGTGTCCCATTATCTGATATAATCACTTGTGGCACACTATAGTGGCATATTAAGTAGTTTTGGATGAACTTTGATATCTGTTTTCTAGTTATGTATGTCATTGGTATGGATTCCACCCACTTTGTGAAGTACTCAGTGGTGATAATGATAAACTTGTGGCCACTAGATGAGCTAGGGGTGATTTTTCCAACGAGATTGAGCCCCCACTATGAAAAGGGCCATGGTGTGATGATGGGATGAAGCTCTTGAGCTAGTGCATGGATGAGGTCCCCATGCTACTAGGTCATACTACTTGAGTGTGAACCACATATGTCATTATGTACCTTGGTTAAGGTGGTCAATTCCTCCTCACCATTTAAGCAGCATAATAGGGTTTCTCCTAGGATGAAAAATTGGGATGATTTCTTGACAAAGTTTTTCTTAAGGTTTGAGGTTATGTTAGATGGGAGGGATCCTATTCTCAAATAAGTGTATATGTCATGGTACCACACATCATCGGGACCAATGATTTCACACAAAAATTCTGACTCTGGTACCTCAAATGTAGGAATGAGAAGCTTTTCTACTAGGAATTCATGCTTTGGTAAATTGTGAGGGATATCCAATGGGGATCCAATTGTCACCATGGCATCTGTTGCTTTGTTGTTTTCTCTAGGTATTTGCTTGAATGTGATCTCGATGAAGAACTCCTTAAGACTTTCCACCAATTTCTTGTATGGAGTTAGCTTTTCATATTTAGTCTAATATTCATCATTTATTTGATTGATTATTAGTTGTGAGTCCCCATAAACTTTCAGATCCATGATATTCCATTGCACTACTATTTTGACTTCTATGGTTAGAGCATCATATTCTACGATATTGTTTGTGTAGGGAAATGTCAACTTGCAGGATCTTGGTATGTAGTCTCCCTGTGGAGTGATGAAAAATACCTTGGCTCTCAATCCATGCTAAGTTTAGGAGCCATCAAAGTACTACTTCTAGTGGTCTAATATCCTTAAGTTGAAGATGGACTTATCAGGGAACTCTAAAATTAACAGATTCTCTAAGTACATTGGTGCTTCTGCCAATTGGTCTACAATAGCTTTCCCTTTGATGGCCTTATGTTCCATGTAATCAATGCCATATTTTGATAGGATCATGACCCATTTTTCCATCCTTCCTATGAGCAATTCCTTGGAATGTAGGTACTTGAGTGGATCAATCTTGGCAATGAGCTTGATTTTGTGTGTTAACATGTTGTGTCTGAACTTATGTGAGGTGAACACCACTTCTAGACAAGCTTTTTTGATGAAGGAATAATTTAACTCATGCCCTACCATGGTTCAACTAATGTAGTAGATGGCCCTCTCTATTCCATTTTAATCGTGTTGAGCTAGGAGAGCACCGAGAACTATTGTTGTTGATATGTAGAGGATTAGGGGCTTTCTTGGGATTGGTTGCATAAGCACTTGAGGTGTGAGAAAATACTCTTTGATTTTGTTAAAGGTATAATCACACTTGTCATCCCACTTGTATGCTACCCCCTTGTGGAGTAGGTGAGAGTATGGGATTGACTTGTCTGCAAGCTAGAGCTATAAACTAGCGGATGGACTTGAGCCTGCCTTGTAGGCCTCTTAACTATTTCAATGTCTTAGGTTCCTCCATCTTGAGGATTGCCTTTACCTTTGATAGATCTATTTCAATTCATCTCATAGAAATAATTTATCCCAATAGTTTCCCTGATTTTATGCCAAAGACACACTTCTTTGGATTAAGGCAGACCTTGTATTCCTCTAGTTTTTCAAAGATGTCACTCAATGTTGTTATGTCATCCCTTCGTCTTCTGAATTTTGCTAATATGCCATCGATGTAATCTTCCAAAGTATTATGGATCATGTCATGAAATATTAAGGTCATGGCCCTTTGATATATGTTTCTTGAGTGTTCTTTAGGCCAAACGACATCATGTTCCAGCAATATGTCCCCCATGGACAATTAAAAGTTGTTCTGTGTTGATCTTCCTTAGCTATCATGATTTGGTTATACCTAGAGAATCCATCCATCAGTGAAAGAATCCCATGTGCCATAGTCATATCTACAATCATATCAATTTTGGGAAGTGGGAAGTCATCTTTGGGGCATGCCTTGTTCAGGTCTCTAAAATCTATGCATATACGGATACCCCCATTGAGTTTTGAAACAAGAAACAGATGTGATACCCACTTCGAATAGTCAATTGGTCATATGAAACATACATCAAGTAGCTTTTCTAGTTCCATTTTAACCAACAAGGCTATCTAGGGATGCATTTTTCTAAGTTTATTCCTGATAGGCTTTGCTTCGGGGTAAACTACTAGATGGTGGACCACAATCTCTAGATCAAGCTCGGGCATGTCAGCATAGCTCCATGCAAAGTTGACCTTTCTCTCCCTTAAGAAGGAAACTAGAAGCTCTTGTTCTTCTAACATTAATGATTCAACATAAAATATGATATGCAAAGTTTGCTTTGTTCCCAAGTTGACTGGGATGCACTTCTCGCTAGAACTTTTGACTTTTCCTAATGTAGAGCACTAAGAGGAATATTGAATCCTTCATCCTTGGGTGCCTCATAGAGGTTTTCATTGTTGGATACATCCTTTGCTTTTACTATTTTATGGTCAAAGAGTTCCATAGTTTGGTTTTCACTCAAAGACCTTGAGATTATTCTCAAGTTTTCACTTTTTCCACTAAATGATTCAATCATCTGCCCATAGTAAGCTTGTGTGTCTAGAGTGATATCAAACCCAACCTTGTAATCTTCCCATGGTACTGTGTTTCACAGTCCCATGAATTTTGAGAGCACTTCATCATTTTTGAAAGTTTCTAAAATTGGTGGTCCTCATTGGTTGTAATCGATGAGTTGGGGGTAGACTAGGTTGATTTCATGGGTTTGAATGGTTGACTCAAATGACATGGTACTAATCATGAGGAGAGAGGAATTCTTGAAAATCATAGGTAAATAAATTATGGCATCTTCCTCATCATGACTACTATAGACATACGTTATACATGTCAAATGTGAAATTGTCTAAGGGAAAGCCAGTGGATACAGGCAATTGAAGGGCAGTTTTTGTTTACTAAGGAGTTTTGACCTTCTTAACTGGGGGATTTTGGCCATGTATGGTTATACTCGGATGGGTACATCTGAGGCCAATTTTTTTATTCATGTCTTAGGAATGATGGGTACTAGGAGTTCATTGTCATTCTATCTAGGCCTCTAGTTTCTATCATAGCCCATGAAAATCATCATTTTTAAGCCTTTATTACTATTATCCATAGGTAGATCAATTGTCGGTCTATTGTCTTTGTACAGGAGATGGGATGGTTCCTCTTCTATTTTTTACCAAATGAGATCTCCCCAACTTCTAAAGTTGGAGGAGCCTATTTTGAAGGCGTGGGATGAGTAAGCATCATTTGATTTTGGTCATCCTCGTGACCTAGAAGATTGCGGTAACTCCTACCACAAAAGCATTTTTTGGAATTGTATAGTGTCCTCACCCATTATCCTGGATAATGACCTTGATATCATAGATGGCGGGGATGATGGGTGTATTTTTCATAGAAGTGGAGGTGGGAGTAGGGTAGGTGCAGGATCATGATGGGCCAATAAGTGGTGATATGATGGGTATGCATAGTGTATGTGGTTGACAACTTTTTTTTACCCAAAATTGATGAAATGAAAGGGGTTTTTAAAGAAGATTCTTAGCTTTCCACCAATATAAATTATGCTTTACTTTGAATTTAATAAATAATTATTATTCATTTTCTATTTGAATTATGACTAAAGTCCTAATTGATAGGTTGATTGAAAAAAATCTATAGCTTTCAAATGATATCACATTTTTTGAATCTGAAACATGCGTGACATTATTTGCTTCACATATTATAGGAAGGTCGGTGCTACTACTTGCATCCCATGGATCCATGGACATCCCATAAGAATTTTGTAAGGAAAATCGAGGTTAAGGACCTGATAGGTGGTTTCCATAATTGTTGGTCCTACTTGAATATGGAGTTGGATAGTGCCCTGAGACACTCTTTCTTGATCATCGTAAGCCATGATTATGATGCCTTTTCCTTTTTCAATGGAAACACTCTAAGGTTTCCAAATTCTTTATGAGTTTGAGGGAACAAATGTTTAAACCCGCACCTCCATCCACCAAGACTCTCTTGACTTTTTTCTTATGTACTAGGACCTCCAGATGGAGTGCACAATTGTGAGATGGTTGGGAGAGAAATTTTTGATCAGAGAATGTAAGAAGATTTGGGGTAATGATTTTTTTGACCATAGCTTGGAATTGTTGAACATCAAGATCCACGGAGATGGTGGATGAGGTTGATGCTTCTTCAAGGATCCTTTTGTGGGATGATGATATCTTCTGTAACTCCATGATGGAGATCTAAGCTAGGGTTCTTTTAAACTAATCAAGGGAATTATAGGCATTAGGGGTGGATCTAGGGTTGGAAGTGGGTGCTCTAAGAGGCTGAGATGACCCTATGATGGTGATTTTTCTTCCTCTTATGGTGACTCCAAAATCAGCTTGGGCTCCTTTGATGGTGATAACAGTGCAATATTCATCTAGGGATGTGATGACATGGTCATATACATGATTGAAATTTTTGAATGCACCCTTCCCCTTATCATTATTATTGTTCCATTTGTTGTTATGATTAGGCATCAGATTCGTGTACATCTTAAGATTTTGATTTCCCCTTGGTTGTTCTACATTTATGATTTTTTCATCAATGAGGTCTTGAATTAAGTTTTTCAACCTCATACAACTAGTAGTGGTCTGTCTGTTGATCTTGTGGAAATCACAAAGGTAATTTCCATTGTACCATGATGGTTTTACCAAGGGCTCTTGGTAGTTTTCATAGGTGGGGATTGTACTAAATTTTTCTGCCACTAGCCTCTTCATGATGGATTCAACTGATTCCCCAAGGGTTGTGTACTTTCACTTGGGGTATTTTTTTTTTCATTGGGGTGGCCATCTTTGATCGTTCACATTGTTAATTGTTTGATTTATTTTCTACTAAGTCACAATGTTAGCTTTTCAATTCTTTGGATTGTTGTTTTGGGGTTGTTACTGGGGTGCTGGTGTGTTTTGTCGAGGAGCGTTGATGACAAATTTGGTGTTGACAACACAATCATTGGTAATGTTTCTATTTTTTGCTCATGTGAGAAGTTTGTCATTATAGCTTGTGGATGGGCAATTTTTTTGCTATTCAAGATATGTGGGTGTCCCTCCTTGTGTAATAAGGGCTTGTTCAATGTTAAACACCTTGGAGATCAATTGGTCGTATGTGGTGATACCTTGCACCTTGAGATGAAATGCCAAGGTTCCTTTAGGATTGGAGATGATGGTGCAAGCTTGTTGTTCTTCTGGCATGAGCCATTTGCTCCTATTGGCCTTGGATCACCCATCATTGTAGGAAGGAAGAAAATGATTCATTTTTCCATTGTTTAAGAGCTAATAGTTCCTCTAGACTACATCCATACCGATATTGAATGCCGAATTTTTTATGAATGTGTCTACTATCTCTTGGAACTTTTTGATGCTAAGAGGAAGGTGAGAGAACCACTCCATGGCATGGCCATCCAAACTTCTAAGAAATAGTTGAATTATATATGTATCGTCATATGTGACTTCCATGCAATGAACTTGGAATTCCTTGATGTGATCTTCAGGGTTCCCCGTCCCTTAGTATTTATCAAATTTTGGGATCTCAAATGCTTTTGGGAACAACTTCATTACAAGACTCCTATCAAATAGATAGGGACACAAGTTGTTGGATGTTTTTTTGGTTTTCCCTCATTGAAGATCAAGCACTTATTGCGAGAGTAACTTGATTTGCGTTGTTACGTCATTTTGTGGATCAGGGGGTGGGATGAAGGTGTTTTGTGATGGTTCAGTTGTTGAAGGGATGGGTAGATTCATTGATGTGTTGGTGGATGGTGCTTGCACACTTTGCTACACCAATTATTCTTGTACTTGTTTTTGTATCAAAAAATCTTGTTGTTGGTCCTATTGTTGTTGTGCTAATAGTGCCTGTTTCTAAGCTTGCTGATGTTCTTGCACCAACAATGCTTTTTTTTGGACTGCTAGTTGGGCCGCTTCTTGCTACTCTTGGTATTGCTTCAACACTTGCTAGTATGCTTGTTCTTGTGCTAGGTACTATACTTGTGCTTGTGTTTGTGCTTGTTCATGTGCTTTTTGAGCTTTTTATTGGGCTTGAATGTGTGCTTGTGCTTGTGGTTGTTGGGAAGCTTGTGTAATCTATGCATCTTGTGTGGTTTGTGTAACTTGTGTGGCCTGAGTAGCTTGTTGTTGTTGTAATAGTGCTTGGGCTTGAGCAGACTTTTGTGCTTGTTGTGTGGATTGATCTACTTGAGTGGCTTGAGCTACATGTTGTGCTTGTGCTACTTGTTATGTAGCTAATTATGTTTGTGCTTACTGAATGGCTAGTTGTCCAACTTGTCAGTTTTGGATTTTCTAAAGTTCCTTTTAATAGGCAGCTTGTTGAGCAGCTTGTAATGCAATGCTATATTTGCTTGACATAATTGTGTTTGATGGTGGTGGAGGTGGTGGTGGCAGGGGATTTGATATGGTGTTTGTTGTTGTGATGAGATTCATTGTTGTATTGATGATTGGGATTGTAGTGGATGGTGTGATTGATATGCTTGGTCCTTGAGAGACCATGTTTTGAGGTGTTTGGGGAATGGTTAATGATGTGGTGGTGTCTTGTGTTATGGGGATGGTTTCCATCTGTTGTTGTGATATCGATGGAAAGATGGGAGGATTTAGTATGATTCCTTGATTGATGATTGGGGGATTATTTTGAATGAGTGACAATAATTGTGGTAACCCCAAACTAAGAGTTGATGTTGATGTTCGCAGTAAGGGTGGAAGTGGAGGAAAAGTGAGTGGCATACTTCCTCCAGGAAATGATGAAGATGTAGGGTTAAATATGCCCTTGGTCCAAATCAGTCTCCTTCTCCTTGCAAGGTCATAGGTAGAGAGGTTTGAATACTTAAAGGGCATGTTGGTGTGCGTGAAATGATGATGATGGGTCATTTGAATCATGAAAGGTGAGGGGGACATATGGATGTGATGGATTTTCAGGTATGGATTGCCCCAAGATCATGTTTGGGTCCAAATCTTGATTACTCATGAGGGGGTGTGTTTGTAGTGCATTGAGAAATGCGCTCCCTTTGTTAACAATAGGTTGAGTTGGAGTAATGGATGATGCAATTTTGGTGATATCCTCTACTTGACTTTCCTCTTGTGGATTTTTTCATTATGAAGGAAAATTAGTTAGGCGATTGCTTGATCCAACGGGATTCATTTCAAAAAAAAATTGGCTTAGGTTACTTGAAGTTCATGTTTCTTTGTTGGTCTCCATGTTCTTCTTGTGTTGTGATCTTATTTGAACCATAAAATGAGGCTCAAAAGAGAAGATCTAGGATGATTAAGGATCAAAGGTGTGATGATGAAATGTGTTAAAGGTGGATGATATGGATGATTAAACTCTTGGAAGATTTTGTGGGGGGGTACAGTATGTGCAAGATCATGGTGGGCCAAAAAGTAGTGATATGATGGGTATGTGTAGGGTATGTGGCTTACGACTCTTTTTTACCCAAAATTAATGAAACAAAAAGGGTTTTTAAAGGAGGTTCTCAACTTCCACCAATATAAATTATGCTTTACTTTGAATTTAATAAATAATTATTATTCATTTTCTGTTTGAATTAAGACTAAAGTCCTGATTGACAGGCTAATTGAAAAAAATCTATAGCTTTCAAATGGTATCACATTTTTTGAATCCAAAACATGTGTCACATTTTATGCTTCACATAATATAGGATTAAAAAAAAATATTGAATTTCATGAAGTTTTGACCAAGTTAAGGTGGTCAGGCATACAAGTTTTTATATTTTTAAAATTTGTAATAAAAATTCATAATCAATTATTTACTTAGAAAAAAATTACAAAAAAATATGCATCACATTGGGACACGAGTCCTCTACTTATATCTAAAATATTATAAAAAAAAAATTATCATTTTATTGTGATTAGGGTGGTTAGACAGAGACCTACTTCTTAGTTTTTCCCTGAAATTAAGTATTATTGCATTGAAATTTCAAAATCTCACCAAATAGATTTTAATTTTTTTAAATAAACCTAGTAGTTTAGAAACTACATTCAATTTTATACAAATTGTATTCTTACATATTTTTGAAATAATGTAGATAACTTATTCAAATTTTTACGTCAAGTTGCCTAACTCTGATTTTTTTGAATTTTTTGCCACTTAGGGGCCTATTTTTTCCGTGAAGATCCTTCACATATCTGGTGCTAGACTTTTAGGACTATTTTTTTATTTTTTTAGATTCTTGGATTTTGATTTTTGATTATTGGATTTTTGGACTTGATTTTGACCTTGACTTGATTTTGAATTTTTTTGATTTTTTGGATAATGAACAAATGGATCCCAAGCTGTTGGATGTTATGTATGGGATAGATTTTATCACAATATGATAATTTGACTAAGTGTAGGGAGAAGGAAACATCTACCCACACCTAACCAAACAAGATGATTTGATGATAATTTAACTAAGCATATGGAGAAGGATGCATCTACATATACCTAGCTAAACAAAATGATTTTGATGTTTTGATTCAACGATTTTGTTTTGTTTCAAGGATTTTTGATTCATGGATTTTCCAAAAAGTCTTGCATGAAGGATGATTTCAAGACTTAAGATTTGTTGGTGAGATGATTTTGGTTTGATTTTTGAAAGATGGATGAAGTTTTGATCTTGATCCCATGTGTACCTAAAAATATTCTTGTTTATAAGACCTTGGTTTTGAAGAACATGCTTTACTCTAAACAAGGTGTTCAAATTCTTGAAAAATATTTGGATTTTGACAATAATAAAATGAGTACAAATTGGGATTGTTTCTTGAAGTTCTTATGTAAAATTTGAAAATCAATCTTTGTCTGAATTTGCAGAGCATTGAGAGACATTTTTGATGACCTTTTGGACTAAGAGCTTTTGACTTTAGTTTCTAGATTTTGATCTTTCGTGAAACCATTTGAGACACATTGTGGGGTTTAATTGTTCTTAGCTTTTCTTAGTGATTTCTTTTTACCACAAACAGTTCTTGATTAGGTCTTTGAGCTAGATGTCTAATGTCTTAATTTCTTCTCATTCCACAAAGTATATTATGTGGAACTTCAATGAAATCAAGGAAACAGTTGCCTATTGTTGACTTTAGCAAGCAAATTGAGATATAAATTCAAATGTTTAGAAACCTCTAGAGATAGAATCCCTAGGGCAAGCAATAACACTTGAATTTGTCAAAGATATTTTCTTCCTAAAAGGTTTGAAATTTGATGACAAATGTTGAATATTTGTTTTCCCAATGTTTACAATTAAGAAAAGTGTTTTGTTTCCAAGAACATGCACAACCCTATGGCTATGAAAGACTGTAATTGTTGAATCCCCACTTGGACAAGTCCAACTATGCCTACTTTTAGAAAACGGTTAGATGTTTAACCACACAGGATCCCCCTTATAGTACACTCACTTCTCAGGTTAGCCAAGTACCCATGAATCTTCCATGGCATACTTTCCATTTCTACTAAAAGTTGTAAAAGTGTGGGGTGGCTTCAGAACAACCATTCTTGCACCAACAAATAGATCAAGGATTTTGGCTTTTTCTAAACAAGGTTTTTAATGTAGACATTCCATTTGTGGGGGACCATCCATATGGCGAGAGACCATTGCTTCCCTTCTCTTTGGAATAATCCTCGTGATACTTTCCTTTCAACAATTATGCACACTTATATACCTATTGGAAGTCACTTGGTTTTAGTGTGTTGATAGTTGGGTCATTCCCTTGGGTGATTACATTTTTCCCACAAGGAAGGCCCTCTAAGATAACACAAAATCAAGAAAACATATTCGTAGTTTGATCGATCTTTGTTAAGAAACAAAGAGAGAACACACATAATATGTTCCACTCACACTCACAATATTTGTCAATTTTAAACCCAAATTGAAATGTGGAGGAAATCACTTACACAACTTAAGACCATTGAAAGGTCTTTTGATTCTCAAGATTGTTGTGAGGCATGAGAGAAGCACATATGTATTTTCAATGGTATTATTTTGGGTAAATGATTACAAGACAAAGAAGCACATGTTCATTTTATCCTTTCAAAGAAAGAGTGACTTCTTTTCAAGCACCAAAGGAAGTGTTAAATTTTGATTGTTCAACTATTAACCTTTCAACAAAATCTAGTAGATTTGCCTAAGGTTCTTTTTTAACCCCTTTGTTGTTAAAATAATGAAGCTTTTGTAGTGTTCTTTTTAGAGCCCAAAAGAAATTTAGTATATCCTAAGAGCATGAAAGATGACAAATCCTTAATAGAGATTATGAGTTCTCCAAAAGTGTTAAGAAAACACTAAAGTGTTCAAAAAAACTTGATGTAATGAGAGAATGATGCCATAATACCACTTTCAACATCATTTTCCTCCTTCACCTTGATTAGGCCAACTTGAACTTTTTACTTCACTCCAGTGACACAGTTTGAGGAGGTCAGAGGTGCTATATAGCATTGCTAGGTTTGTAAGCGACACTCTAAAACAAACCAAAGAGCATGATTATGGTGGAGTTTTTCTCAACGACACTATTTGGAGTTTGAGAATTTCAATGACTGCAAACTGACGTAGCGACTAAAATAATAAATTTGAATTTTGGGTGAGAAAGATTGAGCAACGTGGTTTGCAGTTTGAAGCATCTTTGTATGGCACCACTGGACTCGTAGTGGTGTTGTCTAGCACCGCTGGACTAATAGTGGTACAGTTCCCTATAGACACCAAAAAATAGAGAAAAGCACAAAATTTTGTGAAAAAATGTGATTAGAACTTGAGAGCAGCCCTCCTTCTAGCACAAAATGTAGAACCCAATCCTAGACCTACACAAACATGAGAAACAAACACATCATGAGATCAAATGCAAGTGAGAATCAAGATTCCCCATGAAATCCATTTAAATTGCAAAGAACAAGAAATGACATGAAGAACATAAGAACACATAAACAAAAGCTATCAAATCCTATTCAATGTAAAGAAAACTCTTGATCCCATGGGGGAATTGGTGCCAATTTGATGTGGAAATTGGCTCTTTCCCAACTCCTATGATGCAATGATGATGAGTTATCCACTTTGGTGAAGATTCAATTGAGCTCCATGATGAAAAATATACATAACCTAGCTAAGATCTTGATAAAATGGATAAAAATAGATATGCTTGAGGATGAAATTGATTATAGTAGATTGCTCAAATTGTGCATGATCAAAATTAGGAGAGAAGCGTCTTATTTATAGAAAGAAAAGATGGAAGAATGAGAAAAATGGAGCAATGCAGGATCATTCAACACCCAATGGGCAAGTACCACTTGCCAAGATGTGAATGGATGAAGCTTGAGAACATTTTGATGAATGTGCATAATAAATGAAAATAGGTGGAATTTGAAAATGGTGAAATGACATGCAAGACAGAAAAAGAATGAATTAAATGACACTTGGCTCAATGCACAAGGACATGTAATAGGGAATGAATGTCTTGTTGGAAGGAAAAATCCACTTGGAGGGATTTTGAAACTTGGAAGAATATTCCCCTAAAGATGCCAAGTTGAAAGAAAATAGGGATTTAATAAATCCGTTAAATGTATTTTCATGTGCAAGAGGCAAAATCTAGATAAATTTGGAGATTAGGATTAAATTAACCAAGGCTTAATTAATTTAATTAGGGATTAGATGATGTGATTATTTGATTTAGATTTATGGGTTGATTTAAATCAAAATATGAGAAGAATGCGATTTAGATTTAATTATATAAAGGATTATATTTATTTAATTAAAGGGGATGATGTTAGATTAAATCAAATAAAGATTAATTTATTTAATTTAATAGAATGACCTTAGAGATTTAATCAAACAAAATAAGTTATTTAATTAAATAAAGACATGGGGCTAATTAGAGGAAATTGATTTAATTAACAAGAGAGAATGACTTAATCAAATAAATGATTATTTATTTAATTATGGGATGAAGAGTGATGATAAGCTAAGAAGGTGATTTAGGATGAAATGGTCTTAGTGAATCGGGATCAAGTGTGTTGGTACATTTTCCATGTATACATTTTTCCCCTCTTTGAAGCAAAGTACTTGTTACATTGGTGCAAAGAATAAACTATCTTGAAAAGAAAAAATGAATATTGAAAGAAATATCAAAAGAAGAGAAAATAATTCAACTCTTTCGGCTATCCAAATATCTCTACCGAGGCTATGGATGCTTGACAAGTAGTAGAGATATTTTTGGAGGGAATTGCATAGATAACCTTCTTGGGTCTATGGATCCCTGATTGGCAGTAAGGCTCTATCCAAGGTTGGATTTGGAGGATTACAAAATTATGTAGTTTAATGTCAATGAACTTTTTTTTTCACCATGTTCCAAAAACAATAACTAATCAAAAAACACACTGATACTTAATGAAAAAAAATTATAATCTTTATGCCATACTTAAGGTAAAGATAAAGATTATTGTTGGAAAATATATATAAGTTATAATTTATAGTGGTTGATTTGATCCTGTGTTTCTTTTAAATTTGGTTTTATTGGTTACAAGTTATTGTGTGGTCTCAAAATACTCCCCAAGACTATAATATTGGGGACCCAAGTGAACACCAATGCTTATGGCAGGTGTTGGTTATTCAAGAAGGATCACTGGAAGTTAAAGTTAAAATGACTGTTTTTGAGTAATTCATGATTTGAGTGTACCAAGTACTGGGTACCAGGTATCAGAAGGCTAGAAGTGTTAAAATGTTAATGCAAGATTTTGGTAAAGTGTTCTGATCTAAGAATGAAGGTATGGGAAGTGTGGAGGTTCTGGTAGAATTCAAGATCATGGAAAGTTTTATTCTAGCAAATAGTTGAAGTTGTCGAGTATCGGGTATTAGGTAACAATGTTGAGTTTTAAAGTTAAAAGTGTAAGTTTTCCCAAGGGGTTGAAAAGGTCTAGTAACCCACCTACAAATATAATTACATGATAATATATTTTAAAGCATGATATTTATGATTTGTTTGATATGATGATTTATTAATGATGTTTTTTTTCATGACTTTTTTATGAATGTTTTTGTAGTGTAGGAAAATGCATACCATTGCATTTTCACGCTTGTTTGGGCCCACCTTGCTTTATTTATTCTTATTTATGTCTTAAATTGTCCTATTTTGCATCCACAATCCCAATGAATTATATCTTATTTATGTCAAAGGGTAAATGATAATTTAATGATTCTAAGTGTCCCTAATTTTTGGGTTGGGACTAAGATGCCACCTAGGGAACCTTTGTCCCCCAAAGGTCTTGGGGCCCTAATTTTGAAAGCACCTAAATAGGTCCCTTTTTGGATTTTCTACCCTGAGTTTCATGCCTCAAGACTAAGATGCTGCCTAGGGCATCTTAGTCCCCTTTAAAGTATTTTCAGGATTTAATTTCAAAGTTTGGTGGGATCAAGCCTCCTTTAATTAGTGAATTCATATTTTGGCTTGGTGTGGTGTAATTTTTTGATATTAAGAATTGATGAGCATAAATAAAAGGTTCCTTCCTCTCATTTTCATATAACAAGATAACAAGCAATCTAAGAATCTAAGCATTGAAGCATTCAAGAGCATTTCATCAAGCATTTGGAGGCATCATATCAATGAAATTCTTACATCATGTGTTTTTTTGAGCTAACATTTGTGATGTAGGGTTTTGATTCAAGTAAGCAATTTAAGTCAAGAATTCAAGCTTTTCAAGATCCACATTCAGGATAGCCACTTCACACAAGTTTGTATATTTCACAACAAGGGTTTGGTGAGTTGTAACAATGCATGTTGTTCATTCATCATTTCCCTTCATTACTCTATCTCATTCCAAGGTTTAACTACCAACAAGGGGTTTGACCAAGGAAAACCACCATTCACTAACAATCAACAATTTTTTCCCCTCTTGCATGTTTGTGATTGTAGATTTAGGTTGACTACTTGAAGATCATTTGAAGTGGAAAGTTTCAAAGTTGTGAAATTGCATTGGAAAGTTCTCATCTTCACCAAAACTCATCTACATGCCAAATCCGGAAGTTTCAAAAATTGAAATCAAAGAATAAGGAAGTGCTCAAATCAAGCCTTAGGACCACATTAGGAGATTCCAAAAATTCCAAATGGGAGTAAGTCACCACCTAGGGCATCTTAGTCCTCCCAAATATATTTTTTAGAAATTCTTCCAGATCCAGTTCTTACATATGAAGATTTCACATCTTCCTCAAAAAATAGTAGGGGGTAGCGGGACTAAGACAACAGTAAGGGTGTATTAGTCCTCCATAAAAAAATTTGACAACTAATTTGCATTTTATGAATCCTTGTCACATTTCCAAACTTCCCAAGTACACATATCCTAACTTGTTGCATTATTTCATCATTTGTGTCCTTCATTTAGCTTGCATTACTAGGTTTTGTAGTTTGAATGTTTATTTGTATTTTCCAAATATTTTATTGGTGGTGAACCTCTAAAAGCTTAAAGAACGCCTTCCTAGGCCTTCTTGTTGATAATTGACTCACCTTGTGAGGTTTATAATCAATCCAATTAGGAATCCTAGGACATCCTTGAATGATAATTGGAAAAAATGTGATATTCTATGACTTAGGTTATAAAGCATCAATTTTCCCATTATTCATTTTGGTGAACCCAACCTTTTTGAGAATTCAATCTCTTATTTGGAGTTCATTAAAGTTCTAGATCTAGGTTGCATTCATTGTTAGATTGCATCTTGCATTAGTGAAATTTCACCTAGGATTTCTCATATTTAGTAAAATTGAATCTAGCGTTTCTCATATTTGTGTTAGTGAAAGTGAATTTTTTCTTTCTTACATCATTTATTTTCATTGAAAAACTAAAAAGTGCATTTTCAATCATCCTAATTGCATTTAGAAACATTCTTATTGCATCCAAAATTGAAAAAAATTGCATTCAACTTTTCATTCAATTGCTTGTCACTAGTTACTTGTTCTTGCATTCATTTGCACATTTTTCCATTTCTAAACATAAACTCAATGAATAGGCAACTTGTAAACATTGTAAACAATCCAAAAATTGTTATTTTTTTGACAAAAACCTCTGCTAGGACTAAAACACCCTTCTTGGTGTCTTAGTCCCTCTTAGGGTTTCTAGCTCAAATCCGTCTCTCTGTTGTTTTCTATTTGTGTCAGTCCCTAGAACCTCATAATTTCACCAGTAGGACCAAGATGCCCTTACTGATGTCTTAGTCCTTGTTGACTTTGACTTTCTATTTTTTATGATTTGAAATTACTTTTATATGCTTCTTTTTACTGCTTTCAGTTTCCTATTATAGTTTATAGAATTGTTGTTTCTTTCATTTCAAGTATATTTTTTGAATCTTGCATCATGGATATGTTCTTTAGAAAGGTTTGGATGTCTTTGAAATATTTGGTAAATGTGTCTAGTTGTGCCTTTGGTAATGACACTAATTGAATTGAACTTACTCATTCTCATAGAACTCCTAATGTATGCCATCCTCGTGATGTTCACATGATTGGAGAAGATGATGAAATCATGAATAAGCTCTTAAATTATTATCTTAACAATTAAGTTAATGCATCCTTTTATCCATCCATGACACAACCCAATCCCCCTACAACACCACCTCTTTAGATCTTTTGTTACTTACATCCCAAAACCAAAACAAAAGTTGAACCTAAGTTCCCTACACTAGGTGAACCTAGTTCCTCTAAACAAGCAAACAATCAACCATTTTATGATAACAAAGTAACAAACAATCCAATCAATTTAGAAGAAAAATATGGAAAAGGATTGATAATCTTGAGTAAACAAGGATGTGATACAAGTGAACATAACATTCACCAAGTCCTAGAGCAAATATCAACTAATGAAAACACAAAAGGGTTAGGATAAAGATCCCCCTTGCAACATAAGACCTCATAGAGAATACCTAAGGCTTTGTAGTGATGGTACAGTAATTGTAGATTCTCCCCCCGATATGAATGTCCTTCTTCCTAAAGAATAACCAATAACTCATGACAATGAAAAATTTAATAGGGTCACCTTAGATCCTCCTCCAAGTTCAATCTAAGAAGTTGGTGAATCTAGCAAATGCAAAATAACTTACAAATTATAAAAACTCCAAGCCCCTCGTCCCCCACCTGAAAGAAAGAAAATTACAAATACTTCTCAACCAAGGAATTATCTTATTGCCACTAGAGAAATATAGGCTAATACTATATCCTAAAGATGAAAAAGTTCCACTTTGTCAATACCACAAGAATCTTGGACATAGTACTATAGATTGTCATGCATTAAAGATCATATTGAGTAAGATCACTTCAAGAAAGATACTTGTTATCCAATGATTAAATAGCATATCCTTCATCCTTCTTGGAATTTAATAGTTTTAGAATACTCTATTCTCACTATTACATGATCGTTCCCATCGCTTATGTCGGCTCATTCTTGTTTTGCACTTAGTGGGGGAAAGGAGTAGATAGCCTTGTCCTAGTAAGGTATTTGTCATTGTCCCTTAGGCTTGTTATTGACCTTCCACTTATACATACTGAGACTAGGATGTGGATGACCTATTGGATGGTTGACTCACATGTGCTTTCCTAGTCTTTTATCTTTTTCTTTCCTTTTTACTTTTATTTGCTTTTTATTGCATGTGTGTGACGTGATCCCCCATATTTTTTGATGTTTCCTCTCTCTATGTCCATTCCTATATTTGTACCTTCATTCTTCTATATGTTGTAAGCTTTTTCCTTTTTGTTGATCTTTACCTTTCATTTTCATTTTTTGTCTTTTTCTTTCCTTTTGGAGATGACGCAAGGTGTCAAGACACCCTATATCTCTTCCATGTTGACCCAAATGATTTTTCATTATCTTTGATTTCTTTTCATTTATGTCTTGTTCTTTCCTTTTGGGGATGACTCAAGGTGTTGAGTCACCCTATGTCTCTTCCATGTTGATCCAAAATATTTTTCATTATCTTTGCTTTGTTTTCATTTTTTTCTTTTGTTTTCCTTTTGGGGATGATGCAAGGAATTGATACACCCTATGTCTCTTCCATGTTGACCCAAAAGGGTTTTCTTTATTTTCACTCTCTTTGTTTCATTCTTCCAATTCTATGTGTATTTGAGGAATTATAATAGTTCTGAGTTCTCTAATATCATTGCAGCAAATACAAATATTGACCCCAAATCCATAGATCCCTTATGTGTTTTTGGGGGAAAAACTCTTTTCCTTTTCATGTTTTGGCTACTTTAAAGTAATTTCTCACATCATGGTGTTAGTAATTTCTTTAAAGTGGAGGGATACATTGGTATTATTTTTGGCATTATTTCACTTGTATTTGTTTTCATGTTCCTTGTGTGATTTTCCTCCTTGTAATGCATCCTTTCTTAGTGGTGTCATTGGGTTTTATTTCCCATGAAATTGTGGTATTTCCTTGTTCTCTCTTGGAAACATTAGGTACAATTTTACCCAAGATGAGACCTTGCTCTTGTCCTCTCTTGGAAACATTAGGTACAATTTTCCCCAAGATGAGACCTTGTATTTATCCTCTCTTTGAGACATTAAGCATAATGTTACCTAAGAAGAGACCTCACATAAATGAAGAAAAATCCATTTTAACATTATTATTTCCTATTTCAATTTTCTTTTTGTATCTTATTAAAGTCATGGAGGTATGGCTTTGATATAGTTTTCTGGGGCTGACCTAGTGAACACCTAGCTTTACTAACCCTTGTGAGTGTGCATTTTTCTTTCTATCCTTATCATTGTCATGGGGGTATGATGTTGATATGGAATCCTTGGGGCTCACCTAGTAAACACATAGCTTCACTATCCCTTATGAGCATGCATTTTCCTTTTGTCCTTATCATAGTCATGGGGCATGACTTTGATATGGACCTCTTGGGGCTCACCTAGTGAACAACTAGATTCACTAGCCCTTGTGAGTGTACATTTTTATTGCATAGTGGATAATGTATTTCACTTGTAAACCTCTTTTGGAACAAAAATCCTAGACCTAGTACACAATGCATTGGACAACCAGTTGAAGCTTGATCTAAAAAAAATTTCCTTTTCTTTTTTCTTTTTTCTTTTTCCTTTTTCTATCTTTGATGGTGTATGTTTGTGATCTGGTTATGGCTTCATATATCATCCGCATGTGTGTTCCATTGTGGTTATGCTGGTTTTTCATAGTATCTTGATCTTAGGGGCTTGGCCACCCTCTTGATTATTTTCATCCTATCTTACTAGCATGCGTACATGTGAACCCCTCTTGATTGCGTAATTGGATACTTCAATGAGAGTTTGAAGCAAGTTCCTCCTCTCACTAAAGTAAGGGCTAAATTTAATGTAGGAAAATGCATATGCTTGCATTTTAAAACTTGTTTGAGCCCAAATTGCTTTATTTATCCTTATTTATGTCTTAATTGGTCCTATTTTGCATCCACAAGCCCAATGAATTATATCTTTTTCTACCTAATCCCAACAAACATTAAAGTGTAAATGATAACTTATTAATTTTTTCTAAGTGTCCTTGATTTCTAGGTCAGGACTAAGATGCCACCTAGGGTGTCTTTGTCCCCCAAAGGCCTTGGGACCTTGATTTTGAAAGCACCTAAATAGGCCCCTTTTTGGAGTCTATGCCCCATGTTTCATGCCTCGGGACAAAGATGCCACCTAAGGCATAATAGTCCCCCTTGAGGTATTTTCAGGATTTAATCTCAAATTATGGGAACATTTAGCCTCCTTTAATTAATGAATTCATATGTTGGCTTGGTGTGGTGAAATTTTTAGATATTAAGCATGGATAAGTAAAATACAAGGTTCCTTCCTCTCATTTTCTTATAACAAGATAAGAATTAATCTAAGCATCCAAGTATTTAAGCATTCAAGAGAATTTCATCAAAAATTTGGAGCCATCATCATGATTTAGGAATCATATCAAGGATATTCTTGCATCATGTGTGTTTTTGAGCTAATATTTTTGGTGTAGGGTTTTGATTCAAGTAAACAATTCAAGTTAAGCATTCAAGAATTTCAAGATCCACATTCAAGATAGCCACTTCACACAAGTTTGTAGATTTCACAACAAGGGTTTGGTGAGTTGTAACATTGCATGTTGTGAATTCATCATTTCCCTACATTATTCTTTTTTATTCCAAGGCTTAATTACAAACAAGGGGTTCGACCAAGGAAAACCCCCATTCACTAACAATCAACAAGTTTTTCCCCTCTTGCATGTTTATGATTGCGGATTTAGGTTGAAGACTTGAAGATCATTTGAAGTGCGCAGTTGCAAAGTTGTAAATTTTTATTGCAAAGTTTTCATCTTCACAAAAACTCACCTATAGGCCAAATCCGAAAGTTTTAAAACCTGAGATTAGAGAAAAAGGAAGTGTAGCCATCAACCCTCAAGACCACACTTAGAGATTCTAGAAATTCCAGATGGGACTAAGTCACCACCTAGGACATCTTAGTCCTCTCAAAGGTATTTTTCAGAAATTCTTCTAGATCCCGTTCCTACATTTGAAGATTTCACATCTGCCCTAAAAAGCAACAATGGGACTAATGGAACCCCTAAAAAAATATTTCCTGGTTCCACCATAAATCTTTGAAAATTTGGCTTGGCTCCTTGTTTCTAATACTTGGTCATGTACCCATCACTGTATTAGGGTTTTTATGTTGATTAAAACCTTACAGAAATGGTCTACAAGTGTTGTAACCCTTGATCGTTGTATTATTGCAATGACTTGTATTCTTGGTCTCCAATTGCTTAAGTTATGTTTTATGTTATTTACTGTCATCAGGTTATCGGTCCCTCACGTCTAGGTCTAAATTGCCTATTTCTTATAAGGTTAAGTAAAGGATCTTTTAGCCTTTACATCCTTTGCATTTTGTTACTTAGAATTTTTCGAGCCTATTATTATTCTCATGTCATCCTAGGGGATCCCCTTCATTAGAATAACTTAAACACACATGGTTAAAGTTTCCACTTAAGTCCCAATGGCCATCATACTTTATTGCTGATCGTTGATTGCTTCATAAGTACATATTTTGAATTGGCGATGAGCAATGAAACAGTGTTTTCTTTGATATCTCTCATCGTGGATAGTTGCTAGAGCACTTAAATCAAATGTGTGATGAGTGATGTTCCATAAGGGATTGCTTATCGCTAATGGATTTTGAGCTTTCAAATTTTTAATAACAATAAGTGATGCCATGACTTTTGTTCTTATCGCTCATCACAAATAGTCATAAGATGATAAATTTAGCATCAACGACGAGTGATATGATGAAATTTACTTTACATCATGTGATCGTGAATATGTTTTAGATGCTAAGTTCCACATTACTGATACATGATACACATTGTAAACTATGCAATTCCTCTCATCGCTAATTTATTGGAAAATGTATGAGGAGAATTAGTGATGAGTGATGGCCTTATGTTTTATCCCTCATTGTGAATTTATTTCAAAGCTTATGTTCCAAATTATCGATAAACAATGGTATTCTCTAAAAGGTTTCTTTTGCTAATATGATAAGATCTTATGTGTGATGTCTTTTGTACCATTGATTTTCATGCAGGTGTATGTGTCTAAATTTGATGCCTTCACTACATCTCCCTTCATTGATAGGATCCTAGGTACAAAGTTCAAA
>VDFB02376103.1:0-40074 GCA_007258455.2 Sequoia sempervirens | reverse complement strand
TGAGATGATTTTGGTTTGATTTTTGAAAGATGGATGAAGTTTTGATCTTGATCCCATGTGTACCTAAAAATATTCTTGTTTATAAGACCTTGGTTTTGAAGAACATGCTTTACTCTAAACAAGGTGTTCAAATTCTTGAAAAATATTTGGATTTTGACAATAATAAAATGAGTACAAATTGGGATTGTTTCTTGAAGTTCTTATGTAAAATTTGAAAATCAATCTTTGTCTGAATTTGCAGAGCATTGAGAGACATTTTTGATGACCTTTTGGACTAAGAGCTTTTGACTTTAGTTTCTAGATTTTGATCTTTCGTGAAACCATTTGAGACACATTGTGGGGTTTAATTGTTCTTAGCTTTTCTTAGTGATTTCTTTTTACCACAAACAGTTCTTGATTAGGTCTTTGAGCTAGATGTCTAATGTCTTAATTTCTTCTCATTCCACAAAGTATATTATGTGGAACTTCAATGAAATCAAGGAAACAGTTGCCTATTGTTGACTTTAGCAAGCAAATTGAGATATAAATTCAAATGTTTAGAAACCTCTAGAGATAGAATCCCTAGGGCAAGCAATAACACTTGAATTTGTCAAAGATATTTTCTTCCTAAAAGGTTTGAAATTTGATGACAAATGTTGAATATTTGTTTTCCCAATGTTTACAATTAAGAAAAGTGTTTTGTTTCCAAGAACATGCACAACCCTATGGCTATGAAAGACTGTAATTGTTGAATCCCCACTTGGACAAGTCCAACTATGCCTACTTTTAGAAAACGGTTAGATGTTTAACCACACAGGATCCCCCTTATAGTACACTCACTTCTCAGGTTAGCCAAGTACCCATGAATCTTCCATGGCATACTTTCCATTTCTACTAAAAGTTGTAAAAGTGTGGGGTGGCTTCAGAACAACCATTCTTGCACCAACAAATAGATCAAGGATTTTGGCTTTTTCTAAACAAGGTTTTTAATGTAGACATTCCATTTGTGGGGGACCATCCATATGGCGAGAGACCATTGCTTCCCTTCTCTTTGGAATAATCCTCGTGATACTTTCCTTTCAACAATTATGCACACTTATATACCTATTGGAAGTCACTTGGTTTTAGTGTGTTGATAGTTGGGTCATTCCCTTGGGTGATTACATTTTTCCCACAAGGAAGGCCCTCTAAGATAACACAAAATCAAGAAAACATATTCGTAGTTTGATCGATCTTTGTTAAGAAACAAAGAGAGAACACACATAATATGTTCCACTCACACTCACAATATTTGTCAATTTTAAACCCAAATTGAAATGTGGAGGAAATCACTTACACAACTTAAGACCATTGAAAGGTCTTTTGATTCTCAAGATTGTTGTGAGGCATGAGAGAAGCACATATGTATTTTCAATGGTATTATTTTGGGTAAATGATTACAAGACAAAGAAGCACATGTTCATTTTATCCTTTCAAAGAAAGAGTGACTTCTTTTCAAGCACCAAAGGAAGTGTTAAATTTTGATTGTTCAACTATTAACCTTTCAACAAAATCTAGTAGATTTGCCTAAGGTTCTTTTTTAACCCCTTTGTTGTTAAAATAATGAAGCTTTTGTAGTGTTCTTTTTAGAGCCCAAAAGAAATTTAGTATATCCTAAGAGCATGAAAGATGACAAATCCTTAATAGAGATTATGAGTTCTCCAAAAGTGTTAAGAAAACACTAAAGTGTTCAAAAAAACTTGATGTAATGAGAGAATGATGCCATAATACCACTTTCAACATCATTTTCCTCCTTCACCTTGATTAGGCCAACTTGAACTTTTTACTTCACTCCAGTGACACAGTTTGAGGAGGTCAGAGGTGCTATATAGCATTGCTAGGTTTGTAAGCGACACTCTAAAACAAACCAAAGAGCATGATTATGGTGGAGTTTTTCTCAACGACACTATTTGGAGTTTGAGAATTTCAATGACTGCAAACTGACGTAGCGACTAAAATAATAAATTTGAATTTTGGGTGAGAAAGATTGAGCAACGTGGTTTGCAGTTTGAAGCATCTTTGTATGGCACCACTGGACTCGTAGTGGTGTTGTCTAGCACCGCTGGACTAATAGTGGTACAGTTCCCTATAGACACCAAAAAATAGAGAAAAGCACAAAATTTTGTGAAAAAATGTGATTAGAACTTGAGAGCAGCCCTCCTTCTAGCACAAAATGTAGAACCCAATCCTAGACCTACACAAACATGAGAAACAAACACATCATGAGATCAAATGCAAGTGAGAATCAAGATTCCCCATGAAATCCATTTAAATTGCAAAGAACAAGAAATGACATGAAGAACATAAGAACACATAAACAAAAGCTATCAAATCCTATTCAATGTAAAGAAAACTCTTGATCCCATGGGGGAATTGGTGCCAATTTGATGTGGAAATTGGCTCTTTCCCAACTCCTATGATGCAATGATGATGAGTTATCCACTTTGGTGAAGATTCAATTGAGCTCCATGATGAAAAATATACATAACCTAGCTAAGATCTTGATAAAATGGATAAAAATAGATATGCTTGAGGATGAAATTGATTATAGTAGATTGCTCAAATTGTGCATGATCAAAATTAGGAGAGAAGCGTCTTATTTATAGAAAGAAAAGATGGAAGAATGAGAAAAATGGAGCAATGCAGGATCATTCAACACCCAATGGGCAAGTACCACTTGCCAAGATGTGAATGGATGAAGCTTGAGAACATTTTGATGAATGTGCATAATAAATGAAAATAGGTGGAATTTGAAAATGGTGAAATGACATGCAAGACAGAAAAAGAATGAATTAAATGACACTTGGCTCAATGCACAAGGACATGTAATAGGGAATGAATGTCTTGTTGGAAGGAAAAATCCACTTGGAGGGATTTTGAAACTTGGAAGAATATTCCCCTAAAGATGCCAAGTTGAAAGAAAATAGGGATTTAATAAATCCGTTAAATGTATTTTCATGTGCAAGAGGCAAAATCTAGATAAATTTGGAGATTAGGATTAAATTAACCAAGGCTTAATTAATTTAATTAGGGATTAGATGATGTGATTATTTGATTTAGATTTATGGGTTGATTTAAATCAAAATATGAGAAGAATGCGATTTAGATTTAATTATATAAAGGATTATATTTATTTAATTAAAGGGGATGATGTTAGATTAAATCAAATAAAGATTAATTTATTTAATTTAATAGAATGACCTTAGAGATTTAATCAAACAAAATAAGTTATTTAATTAAATAAAGACATGGGGCTAATTAGAGGAAATTGATTTAATTAACAAGAGAGAATGACTTAATCAAATAAATGATTATTTATTTAATTATGGGATGAAGAGTGATGATAAGCTAAGAAGGTGATTTAGGATGAAATGGTCTTAGTGAATCGGGATCAAGTGTGTTGGTACATTTTCCATGTATACATTTTTCCCCTCTTTGAAGCAAAGTACTTGTTACATTGGTGCAAAGAATAAACTATCTTGAAAAGAAAAAATGAATATTGAAAGAAATATCAAAAGAAGAGAAAATAATTCAACTCTTTCGGCTATCCAAATATCTCTACCGAGGCTATGGATGCTTGACAAGTAGTAGAGATATTTTTGGAGGGAATTGCATAGATAACCTTCTTGGGTCTATGGATCCCTGATTGGCAGTAAGGCTCTATCCAAGGTTGGATTTGGAGGATTACAAAATTATGTAGTTTAATGTCAATGAACTTTTTTTTTCACCATGTTCCAAAAACAATAACTAATCAAAAAACACACTGATACTTAATGAAAAAAAATTATAATCTTTATGCCATACTTAAGGTAAAGATAAAGATTATTGTTGGAAAATATATATAAGTTATAATTTATAGTGGTTGATTTGATCCTGTGTTTCTTTTAAATTTGGTTTTATTGGTTACAAGTTATTGTGTGGTCTCAAAATACTCCCCAAGACTATAATATTGGGGACCCAAGTGAACACCAATGCTTATGGCAGGTGTTGGTTATTCAAGAAGGATCACTGGAAGTTAAAGTTAAAATGACTGTTTTTGAGTAATTCATGATTTGAGTGTACCAAGTACTGGGTACCAGGTATCAGAAGGCTAGAAGTGTTAAAATGTTAATGCAAGATTTTGGTAAAGTGTTCTGATCTAAGAATGAAGGTATGGGAAGTGTGGAGGTTCTGGTAGAATTCAAGATCATGGAAAGGATCAATCGGATCCGTCAGATCAGGATCGGATCCGGATCCAGGATCAGATCTTTATGAATGTTTTGTAGTGTGGGAAAATGCATACCATTGCATTTTCACTTCATTGGGCCCACCTTGCTTTATTTATTCTTATTTATGTCTTAAATTGTCCTATTTTGCATCCACAATCCCAATGAATTATATCTTATTTATGTCAAAGGGTAAATGATAATTTAATGATTCTAAGTGTCCCTAATTTTTGGGTTGGGACTAAGATGCCACCTAGGGAACCTTTGTCCCCCAAAGGTCTTGGGGCCCTAATTTTGAAAGCACCTAAATAGGTCCCTTTTTGGATTTTCTACCCTGAGTTTCATGCCTCAAGACTAAGATGCTGCCTAGGGCATCTTAGTCCCCTTTAAAGTATTTTCAGGATTTAATTTCAAAGTTTGGTGGGATCAAGCCTCCTTTAATTAGTGAATTCATATTTTGGCTTGGTGTGGTGTAATTTTTTGATATTAAGAATTGATGAGCATAAATAAAAGGTTCCTTCCTCTCATTTTCATATAACAAGATAACAAGCAATCTAAGAATCTAAGCATTGAAGCATTCAAGAGCATTTCATCAAGCATTTGGAGGCATCATATCAATGAAATTCTTACATCATGTGTTTTTTTGAGCTAACATTTGTGATGTAGGGTTTTGATTCAAGTAAGCAATTTAAGTCAAGAATTCAAGCTTTTCAAGATCCACATTCAGGATAGCCACTTCACACAAGTTTGTATATTTCACAACAAGGGTTTGGTGAGTTGTAACAATGCATGTTGTTCATTCATCATTTCCCTTCATTACTCTATCTCATTCCAAGGTTTAACTACCAACAAGGGGTTTGACCAAGGAAAACCACCATTCACTAACAATCAACAATTTTTTCCCCTCTTGCATGTTTGTGATTGTAGATTTAGGTTGACTACTTGAAGATCATTTGAAGTGGAAAGTTTCAAAGTTGTGAAATTGCATTGGAAAGTTCTCATCTTCACCAAAACTCATCTACATGCCAAATCCGGAAGTTTCAAAAATTGAAATCAAAGAATAAGGAAGTGCTCAAATCAAGCCTTAGGACCACATTAGGAGATTCCAAAAATTCCAAATGGGAGTAAGTCACCACCTAGGGCATCTTAGTCCTCCCAAATATATTTTTTAGAAATTCTTCCAGATCCAGTTCTTACATATGAAGATTTCACATCTTCCTCAAAAAATAGTAGGGGGTAGCGGGACTAAGACAACAGTAAGGGTGTATTAGTCCTCCATAAAAAAATTTGACAACTAATTTGCATTTTATGAATCCTTGTCACATTTCCAAACTTCCCAAGTACACATATCCTAACTTGTTGCATTATTTCATCATTTGTGTCCTTCATTTAGCTTGCATTACTAGGTTTTGTAGTTTGAATGTTTATTTGTATTTTCCAAATATTTTATTGGTGGTGAACCTCTAAAAGCTTAAAGAACGCCTTCCTAGGCCTTCTTGTTGATAATTGACTCACCTTGTGAGGTTTATAATCAATCCAATTAGGAATCCTAGGACATCCTTGAATGATAATTGGAAAAAATGTGATATTCTATGACTTAGGTTATAAAGCATCAATTTTCCCATTATTCATTTTGGTGAACCCAACCTTTTTGAGAATTCAATCTCTTATTTGGAGTTCATTAAAGTTCTAGATCTAGGTTGCATTCATTGTTAGATTGCATCTTGCATTAGTGAAATTTCACCTAGGATTTCTCATATTTAGTAAAATTGAATCTAGCGTTTCTCATATTTGTGTTAGTGAAAGTGAATTTTTTCTTTCTTACATCATTTATTTTCATTGAAAAACTAAAAAGTGCATTTTCAATCATCCTAATTGCATTTAGAAACATTCTTATTGCATCCAAAATTGAAAAAAATTGCATTCAACTTTTCATTCAATTGCTTGTCACTAGTTACTTGTTCTTGCATTCATTTGCACATTTTTCCATTTCTAAACATAAACTCAATGAATAGGCAACTTGTAAACATTGTAAACAATCCAAAAATTGTTATTTTTTTGACAAAAACCTCTGCTAGGACTAAAACACCCTTCTTGGTGTCTTAGTCCCTCTTAGGGTTTCTAGCTCAAATCCGTCTCTCTGTTGTTTTCTATTTGTGTCAGTCCCTAGAACCTCATAATTTCACCAGTAGGACCAAGATGCCCTTACTGATGTCTTAGTCCTTGTTGACTTTGACTTTCTATTTTTTATGATTTGAAATTACTTTTATATGCTTCTTTTTACTGCTTTCAGTTTCCTATTATAGTTTATAGAATTGTTGTTTCTTTCATTTCAAGTATATTTTTTGAATCTTGCATCATGGATATGTTCTTTAGAAAGGTTTGGATGTCTTTGAAATATTTGGTAAATGTGTCTAGTTGTGCCTTTGGTAATGACACTAATTGAATTGAACTTACTCATTCTCATAGAACTCCTAATGTATGCCATCCTCGTGATGTTCACATGATTGGAGAAGATGATGAAATCATGAATAAGCTCTTAAATTATTATCTTAACAATTAAGTTAATGCATCCTTTTATCCATCCATGACACAACCCAATCCCCCTACAACACCACCTCTTTAGATCTTTTGTTACTTACATCCCAAAACCAAAACAAAAGTTGAACCTAAGTTCCCTACACTAGGTGAACCTAGTTCCTCTAAACAAGCAAACAATCAACCATTTTATGATAACAAAGTAACAAACAATCCAATCAATTTAGAAGAAAAATATGGAAAAGGATTGATAATCTTGAGTAAACAAGGATGTGATACAAGTGAACATAACATTCACCAAGTCCTAGAGCAAATATCAACTAATGAAAACACAAAAGGGTTAGGATAAAGATCCCCCTTGCAACATAAGACCTCATAGAGAATACCTAAGGCTTTGTAGTGATGGTACAGTAATTGTAGATTCTCCCCCCGATATGAATGTCCTTCTTCCTAAAGAATAACCAATAACTCATGACAATGAAAAATTTAATAGGGTCACCTTAGATCCTCCTCCAAGTTCAATCTAAGAAGTTGGTGAATCTAGCAAATGCAAAATAACTTACAAATTATAAAAACTCCAAGCCCCTCGTCCCCCACCTGAAAGAAAGAAAATTACAAATACTTCTCAACCAAGGAATTATCTTATTGCCACTAGAGAAATATAGGCTAATACTATATCCTAAAGATGAAAAAGTTCCACTTTGTCAATACCACAAGAATCTTGGACATAGTACTATAGATTGTCATGCATTAAAGATCATATTGAGTAAGATCACTTCAAGAAAGATACTTGTTATCCAATGATTAAATAGCATATCCTTCATCCTTCTTGGAATTTAATAGTTTTAGAATACTCTATTCTCACTATTACATGATCGTTCCCATCGCTTATGTCGGCTCATTCTTGTTTTGCACTTAGTGGGGGAAAGGAGTAGATAGCCTTGTCCTAGTAAGGTATTTGTCATTGTCCCTTAGGCTTGTTATTGACCTTCCACTTATACATACTGAGACTAGGATGTGGATGACCTATTGGATGGTTGACTCACATGTGCTTTCCTAGTCTTTTATCTTTTTCTTTCCTTTTTACTTTTATTTGCTTTTTATTGCATGTGTGTGACGTGATCCCCCATATTTTTTGATGTTTCCTCTCTCTATGTCCATTCCTATATTTGTACCTTCATTCTTCTATATGTTGTAAGCTTTTTCCTTTTTGTTGATCTTTACCTTTCATTTTCATTTTTTGTCTTTTTCTTTCCTTTTGGAGATGACGCAAGGTGTCAAGACACCCTATATCTCTTCCATGTTGACCCAAATGATTTTTCATTATCTTTGATTTCTTTTCATTTATGTCTTGTTCTTTCCTTTTGGGGATGACTCAAGGTGTTGAGTCACCCTATGTCTCTTCCATGTTGATCCAAAATATTTTTCATTATCTTTGCTTTGTTTTCATTTTTTTCTTTTGTTTTCCTTTTGGGGATGATGCAAGGAATTGATACACCCTATGTCTCTTCCATGTTGACCCAAAAGGGTTTTCTTTATTTTCACTCTCTTTGTTTCATTCTTCCAATTCTATGTGTATTTGAGGAATTATAATAGTTCTGAGTTCTCTAATATCATTGCAGCAAATACAAATATTGACCCCAAATCCATAGATCCCTTATGTGTTTTTGGGGGAAAAACTCTTTTCCTTTTCATGTTTTGGCTACTTTAAAGTAATTTCTCACATCATGGTGTTAGTAATTTCTTTAAAGTGGAGGGATACATTGGTATTATTTTTGGCATTATTTCACTTGTATTTGTTTTCATGTTCCTTGTGTGATTTTCCTCCTTGTAATGCATCCTTTCTTAGTGGTGTCATTGGGTTTTATTTCCCATGAAATTGTGGTATTTCCTTGTTCTCTCTTGGAAACATTAGGTACAATTTTACCCAAGATGAGACCTTGCTCTTGTCCTCTCTTGGAAACATTAGGTACAATTTTCCCCAAGATGAGACCTTGTATTTATCCTCTCTTTGAGACATTAAGCATAATGTTACCTAAGAAGAGACCTCACATAAATGAAGAAAAATCCATTTTAACATTATTATTTCCTATTTCAATTTTCTTTTTGTATCTTATTAAAGTCATGGAGGTATGGCTTTGATATAGTTTTCTGGGGCTGACCTAGTGAACACCTAGCTTTACTAACCCTTGTGAGTGTGCATTTTTCTTTCTATCCTTATCATTGTCATGGGGGTATGATGTTGATATGGAATCCTTGGGGCTCACCTAGTAAACACATAGCTTCACTATCCCTTATGAGCATGCATTTTCCTTTTGTCCTTATCATAGTCATGGGGCATGACTTTGATATGGACCTCTTGGGGCTCACCTAGTGAACAACTAGATTCACTAGCCCTTGTGAGTGTACATTTTTATTGCATAGTGGATAATGTATTTCACTTGTAAACCTCTTTTGGAACAAAAATCCTAGACCTAGTACACAATGCATTGGACAACCAGTTGAAGCTTGATCTAAAAAAAATTTCCTTTTCTTTTTTCTTTTTTCTTTTTCCTTTTTCTATCTTTGATGGTGTATGTTTGTGATCTGGTTATGGCTTCATATATCATCCGCATGTGTGTTCCATTGTGGTTATGCTGGTTTTTCATAGTATCTTGATCTTAGGGGCTTGGCCACCCTCTTGATTATTTTCATCCTATCTTACTAGCATGCGTACATGTGAACCCCTCTTGATTGCGTAATTGGATACTTCAATGAGAGTTTGAAGCAAGTTCCTCCTCTCACTAAAGTAAGGGCTAAATTTAATGTAGGAAAATGCATATGCTTGCATTTTAAAACTTGTTTGAGCCCAAATTGCTTTATTTATCCTTATTTATGTCTTAATTGGTCCTATTTTGCATCCACAAGCCCAATGAATTATATCTTTTTCTACCTAATCCCAACAAACATTAAAGTGTAAATGATAACTTATTAATTTTTTCTAAGTGTCCTTGATTTCTAGGTCAGGACTAAGATGCCACCTAGGGTGTCTTTGTCCCCCAAAGGCCTTGGGACCTTGATTTTGAAAGCACCTAAATAGGCCCCTTTTTGGAGTCTATGCCCCATGTTTCATGCCTCGGGACAAAGATGCCACCTAAGGCATAATAGTCCCCCTTGAGGTATTTTCAGGATTTAATCTCAAATTATGGGAACATTTAGCCTCCTTTAATTAATGAATTCATATGTTGGCTTGGTGTGGTGAAATTTTTAGATATTAAGCATGGATAAGTAAAATACAAGGTTCCTTCCTCTCATTTTCTTATAACAAGATAAGAATTAATCTAAGCATCCAAGTATTTAAGCATTCAAGAGAATTTCATCAAAAATTTGGAGCCATCATCATGATTTAGGAATCATATCAAGGATATTCTTGCATCATGTGTGTTTTTGAGCTAATATTTTTGGTGTAGGGTTTTGATTCAAGTAAACAATTCAAGTTAAGCATTCAAGAATTTCAAGATCCACATTCAAGATAGCCACTTCACACAAGTTTGTAGATTTCACAACAAGGGTTTGGTGAGTTGTAACATTGCATGTTGTGAATTCATCATTTCCCTACATTATTCTTTTTTATTCCAAGGCTTAATTACAAACAAGGGGTTCGACCAAGGAAAACCCCCATTCACTAACAATCAACAAGTTTTTCCCCTCTTGCATGTTTATGATTGCGGATTTAGGTTGAAGACTTGAAGATCATTTGAAGTGCGCAGTTGCAAAGTTGTAAATTTTTATTGCAAAGTTTTCATCTTCACAAAAACTCACCTATAGGCCAAATCCGAAAGTTTTAAAACCTGAGATTAGAGAAAAAGGAAGTGTAGCCATCAACCCTCAAGACCACACTTAGAGATTCTAGAAATTCCAGATGGGACTAAGTCACCACCTAGGACATCTTAGTCCTCTCAAAGGTATTTTTCAGAAATTCTTCTAGATCCCGTTCCTACATTTGAAGATTTCACATCTGCCCTAAAAAGCAACAATGGGACTAATGGAACCCCTAAAAAAATATTTCCTGGTTCCACCATAAATCTTTGAAAATTTGGCTTGGCTCCTTGTTTCTAATACTTGGTCATGTACCCATCACTGTATTAGGGTTTTTATGTTGATTAAAACCTTACAGAAATGGTCTACAAGTGTTGTAACCCTTGATCGTTGTATTATTGCAATGACTTGTATTCTTGGTCTCCAATTGCTTAAGTTATGTTTTATGTTATTTACTGTCATCAGGTTATCGGTCCCTCACGTCTAGGTCTAAATTGCCTATTTCTTATAAGGTTAAGTAAAGGATCTTTTAGCCTTTACATCCTTTGCATTTTGTTACTTAGAATTTTTCGAGCCTATTATTATTCTCATGTCATCCTAGGGGATCCCCTTCATTAGAATAACTTAAACACACATGGTTAAAGTTTCCACTTAAGTCCCAATGGCCATCATACTTTATTGCTGATCGTTGATTGCTTCATAAGTACATATTTTGAATTGGCGATGAGCAATGAAACAGTGTTTTCTTTGATATCTCTCATCGTGGATAGTTGCTAGAGCACTTAAATCAAATGTGTGATGAGTGATGTTCCATAAGGGATTGCTTATCGCTAATGGATTTTGAGCTTTCAAATTTTTAATAACAATAAGTGATGCCATGACTTTTGTTCTTATCGCTCATCACAAATAGTCATAAGATGATAAATTTAGCATCAACGACGAGTGATATGATGAAATTTACTTTACATCATGTGATCGTGAATATGTTTTAGATGCTAAGTTCCACATTACTGATACATGATACACATTGTAAACTATGCAATTCCTCTCATCGCTAATTTATTGGAAAATGTATGAGGAGAATTAGTGATGAGTGATGGCCTTATGTTTTATCCCTCATTGTGAATTTATTTCAAAGCTTATGTTCCAAATTATCGATAAACAATGGTATTCTCTAAAAGGTTTCTTTTGCTAATATGATAAGATCTTATGTGTGATGTCTTTTGTACCATTGATTTTCATGCAGGTGTATGTGTCTAAATTTGATGCCTTCACTACATCTCCCTTCATTGATAGGATCCTAGGTACAAAGTTCAAATTAGTAATGCACGATGCAAGGATTGAAGTGATCAAAGGACATGCGATGGAACCAAGGGTTGAGATTTTGTCATGGGGATGTTTGCATCACTGATGAGGCTAATGAAGGATGAGATGCATCCATGATAGGAGATGAATATTTATGGAACAAGCAACATGGAAGGATCCTAAGGATTTAACATAAAACAAAAAGGAAAGCAACAAAAGTACTAGAGAATTGTTGATGTAGTTTTAAAATAGGATGATCCATCAAACTAAACATCATCACATGAATACTTTCATCACTTATTAAACCATAAAATTTGGGGAAGATCAGTGATAATGTGTTGGCATATGGATTCTAGTGTTGTCATTGATGGAAATCTAAGTCATTGATATAGTCCACAGTGCACAATCTGACTATACCAGAAGACAAAGTGAAGAACAGGGTATCTAGTTGAAGTTGAATCTGTCAAGTGGTTTGCATTACCATTTTATCATTTTTGGTTATGAATCTTAGGGAAGGTCATTGGGTATATAAAATTTGTTCTTGAGTTTTGTGTTGTCACATCAAGAGGTGTACGAGTTAGGAGATCTAGTCGTTTGATTCTTTGTTCATTAGTATATGAAAGTTGACTAAGTGAATGTAAGGTGTTGTAGATGTCTAAAGCGAAATTGTTTGAAGTATTTTCATATTGGAGATTTGTTTTGGTTCCTAACTATGCTATGGCCAACTTTGGTGGATGCACATTAAATGTTGTTCAAGATTTGAGACGACAATTGGAAGATATTTTATATTCTATTGAAGTTGACATATAGCAAACAAATTCTTGGTAGCGGATATATATATATGAGATTGATTAATTCATTTCGATATGTATGTGTGGTTTTTAATATGTGTTGATGTATGTGTGAATAATTTAAGAGTATTTAAGCCATTTTAATTTGTGCAATAGAGGATTTTTTGAAGCAAATTAAGATAGTGCAAAGTGAAGTGCAGAATCAGAAAGAAGGTCCAAAATCTGATATATGAGCCTAATCGGAACTGTAATCAAGCATTTGTAGATGCTATTTTCTTAGTTCAACCTTTTGTTTCAATCCAAATATTTTGTAAGGCAATGAGCCTTTATGATTTTAAGGAGTGAGCTCTAGGAAGTGTGCTTGAATGCAAGTACATTCCCCATTTTGTAAAATACTTATATTTTGAGTACTCAAATTGTGGATTGACCTCCACCGTGGTTTTTCTCTTAACTAGGTCTCGACGTAAAAATCCTTATGTTATGGTGTTGTGGATTATTGGTTTGTTTTCATGCATATTTTTTTTGTTTGAATGTTATCTACACTTGAGAGATCAATTTAATAAAGTTAAAAATTGCACAACAATGATTCACCCCCTCTTAGTGTTGCTTGAGTCCAATAATTGGTATCAAAGCTAAGTTCCTCAAAAGAATTTAATAGCTTGAGGTGTATCTTGGAATGTTATGGAATCTGGTAGTCTTTAGCAACAAATTTTGGTGGAACTTGATGATCTTGATCAGTGTAAAGCAGAAGTCTGGGAATTAAGAGAAAATCTTAAGGATGCTGAGAGATTCATTTAAAAGTTGAAGGATCAGATTATTAAGTCTAGGGAGAAGAGAAGGGATCTCTATGATCATATTAAGCATAAAGAGAACAAAAGAATGGATATTGTTCACCTGAATCAAACCTTGAAGGAAATAACTAAAGAATATGAAAAGCTTACTAAAGACAATGCTACCCTAAAGCATGAGATGGAATCTATGGTGATAAAGATTACTAAGGAGATTGAAAAAAGAAAGAAGAATGAGGAAAATATCACCTAGTCTCTAAAAGAGAGATCTAAGGAATGCAAAAGAATTATTGGAGAACTCATTCAATTAGAGATTGAACTACAACAATCTATAAACAATGAAGAAGAGCTTGAAAAACAAATCATTATTCTTAGAGATGAACTCACTACTACAAATGAGTACAAAGAGAAGTTCAAGATTAGCTTAGTTAAGCTTGACGAGTTGACTCAAGGGAAGAAGAATGCAAAGGAAAAGTGAGGCCTTGGATATGAGAAAGGAGAAAGCTTCAAATTTGGACAAAGAAATTTTAGGCAAGGTAATCAAATGAAAAAAGCAAAAGGGCATCCGATAAGACAACCTAATGCTCAAAGGTTTAATGGATATTTTTTTTCTTGCAATAATTTTGGTCATATGGCTGTTCAATGTGGAAGTAAAATGAAATCAAGTGATTCATTAGTTTCTAGTCAGTGTTTCAATTGCAATAGGTTTGGTCATAAGTCAATTGAATGTAGAATTATGTCTAGCAACTTTGTCAATAAAAGGAGTGTTAGATGTTATTCCTGTAGAATATTTGGGCATATTGTTAACCAGTGCAGATTGAGAATAAATCAATGGAGTAACTAGTCTGAACAAGGAAATGCAGTGTATTTTTAATTGCAACTAGTATGGTCACATTTGCAAGATTTTGTAGAAACAAGAAAATGGATAGAAGAGGTCCGGGATACAAAGGAAAAAATATGTAGAAAGATGATAAAGGAAAAGGGAAAGTAAACCTGGATGAAATAAGAGATCAGATGAAGAAGACATGAGTGAAGAAATGTTCCTCTATTACAGGAAATGAGCTAGCACCAGAAGCTGCTTCTGGTAATTCCTCTAGGAATTAGCTTTAGGCCTTTGGCCTAGGGGGAATTGTCAAGAAAATATTTCAAACCCCCTACCAGTAATTGACACCGAGATGTGGATGATTGTAGTGGTTGCACTATTGATCTATAGATGTTATTGGAATAGTTGGAAAGGATGTCTTGATGAGTTGAAGATCCAAAGAAGAGTTATCTTTCTCAGTCTAAGAAAATAAGGTATCCGAATATGTTAGGGAAAAATAATTTATTATAACAAAAGTTAGGTGCGTGAAATATAAAAAGAAACTTGAAACCCTCATTTTACACAGTGTCAAAGAGAAAAAGAGAGAGAGCACTCTGCACTAGAATTTGAAAAGTGTGAGGAGAATTTGGCAGTGAAACCCTAATCCCTCAGGTACTTCAATTATATTGAGAAATTTTAATTTGGTGTGTGGTTAAAGAACTTCTTCAGTCTGAATGGAAGGGAAAATGGAACAAATCAAAGGAATTGTAAAACTAGAAGAATATAGCAGTGAGAAGATTAGAGACAAAAGAAACATGTTGTTGCACAATGAAATAAAATGGTTGAATGAAGAAAAACACAAAAGCTTGGATATTTGGAGTGAATTCCCCTATTTCAGAAACACAGAAGTCATTGATTTTATTATGAATAGATTGAATGATAATATTCTAACTCTAGATAAACCCTACCATATCTTGAAAGAATTCATTGCAGCTATAACTGGGTTATGCAAAGTTGGAGATGTGTCGACAAAGAAGTCAATCAGAAATAAATAATTTGAAACCCTAACTATAGCAACTAGAGATCAAAGGGAATTGATAATGGGTATGTGCAGGATCATCATGGAAAAAATAGACCCTTAAGTGGCAAGAAATTTAGAAAAATCATAGTTAGGCAACTTGAAATAAAAATTTGAATAAGTTATCCATATTATTTCAAAAATATGTAAGAATAGAATTTGTAGAAAATTGAATGTAGTTTCTAAACTACTAGGATTTTTATTTTTTTTTAAATCTATTTGGTGAAAATTTTAAATTTCAATTTAGTAGCACTTAAATTTCTGGGAAAAAATAAGAAGTAGGTGTCTATCTAACCACCCTAACCACAATAAAATGATAATATTTTTTTATAATATTTTAGATATATAAGTAGAGGACTCATGTCTTGATGTGATGCATATTTTTTTGTAATTTTTTCCAAGTAAATAATTAATTATAAATTTTTTATTACAACTTTTAAAAAATATAAAAAATCGTATGTTTGACCACCTTAACTTGGTCAAAACTTGATGAAGTTAATTAATTTCTTTTAATCCAATAATATGTGAAACACAGAATGTGATGCATGTTTTAGATTCAAAAAATGTGATACCATTTGAAAGCTATAGATGTTTTTCAATCAACCTATCAATTAGGACTTTAGTTGTCATTCAAATGGAAAATGAATAATAATTATATATTAAATTCAAAGTAAAACATAGTTTATATTGGTGGAAAGTTGAGAATCTCCTTTAAAAACCCTTTTTGTTTCATCAATTTTTGGTAAAAAAAAGTTGTCAGCCACATACCCTACACATACCCATCATATCACCACTTTTGGCCCATCATGATCCTACACATACCCTAATATCCATAATTAAAGATTCAGTGACAATGTACATTACACATGGAATATCTTACAAAATCTTTTTCAAAAATAGAGAAGGTGCATCTTTGTCAAGTAATGTTTACATTTCACACAAGATGATAATGGAAGATCAGGATTTTGATCTTTGTGGATTACTAAAAGATCAATTGATGGAGAATGTGCAATTGACAAAGGGGACATATTACCCTTTCAGGTTTGATACTTTGGTTATATGCCTTGTGATGTATTTTCTAAATTGCTTACCTCTGAATAATAATGTATTATGGGAAGAGAGTGAACTAGTTTGCAAGCATATTTACACATACTCTAATAATTTGGAAAATCGTGATCAATTATATGAAAGTTTATTTAAGGGTTTGCTAAGAAAGTTTGGATCAATTGGTATTTCCATTCTGGTAAGAGGACTTGAAGTTGGTTCCTCCTTCGGTGAGATGGAGAGAAAGAAGACAAGAGAAAAATAAATTGTTGTCTATACTCCACTAGCATACAAGATTTCAAAAGTTTGAGGGAAAGGAAAAGAGAAAGTACTTGTGGACATACCAGATAAGGAATCTGATAAGGAAACTAAGGACACCCTTGATAAAGAACTAGAAATAGCTGAACCAGATCACAAAAAGGAAAAGATAGAAGGAAGTGAAGAAGAAGGTGATCTAGCCAAAGAAGAGCTATTGTAGCTTATTCATGAGGAAGGTGGAATGTAGAAAATTGTGAACATATGGTCTATCAGACCTTCATATGAGCAAGACATGATCTTAAGTGTACTAAGTACTCATCTTGTGCATAATCATATCAAATTGGAGAGTTTGTAGAATAAGTTGTTAGAAAAGATGATTGAATGTATCAAGGAAACCATGGACCCTGAGTCTCAAAATAAGGAAGAAGAAGAAGTGATCCTATACCTAAAGAAACATTATAGATTATCACTTGCTAAGCTCAAGAGGCACATGAGGTAACTAACAAAATGCATAAGCACAACAAACAATATTTATAACTATTCTATTTGATGGCCTTATGCAATTGGGAAGTATAAAGAGAAGCTAAAACAAATTGTAGCAAACCTAAACAATTTTGGAAAAAAATTTAACATGTCTCGGGATCAAGATGGTGCAATTAGGAAAAGGATTCAGGAATTGCAGGCAAAGCATGCAAATGTTGAGAAAACTAGAAATGGGGTTGTTGACACCTTTTGGAAAGTGAAGGACATAACTAAATGCAGGTTGGAACAATTGATTAAGTTACTGAGGAAGGGAGAAGTATTGGAAGATGCCTTCACCATTCTGAAATCCCTCATCAAGATTATCAATTGAACATATGAAACAACAGTATGATCATAACCATCAGGATTATAGTGGAAGCATGGAAGAAGTTTCTTCTAGAGATGAAGGAAAAGTAAAAAATAATCTTCAATTAGCAGTTGTATTTCTTCAAATTTTTGAATAAGTAAGCTTTTTGGTTACACCACATAGGGGGAGAAAGAAAATATTTTATTATATTTTTTTCATTGATGTCAAAGGGGGAGAGAGAGTAGTGAAAAAATCCTTAGAGGGAGTTTTGTTTATTTATTTTTAGTTTTGTTGAGTTTTGTCAGCTATGGAATTTTTGAAGTTTTGAAGGTTCCGACACTTAGTCATTTTTCACTAAGTGTTGTCATCAATGCCAAAGGGGGAGATTGTTGGAATATGGCTTATAGTTTTTTCATTGATGGGAAACTAAGTCATTGACCTGGTCCGAACTGCAATATCTAACTATACCAAACGACATAATGAAGAACATGGTATCTAGTTGAAGTTGAATCTATTAAGTGGTTTTCATTACCAATGTATCATTTTTGGTTGTGGATCTCAGGGAAGGTTGTTGGGTATATGAAATGTGTTATTCTCGAGTTTTGTGCTATCGCATCAAGTAGTGTATGAGTTAGGAGATGCGGTCATTCAATTTTTTGTTCATCAGTATATGAAGGCCGACTAATTGAATGTAAGGCATTGCAAATGTCTAAAGAAAAATTGTTTGAAGTATTTTAGGATTGGAGATTTTGTTTTTTTTCCTAACTATGCTATGGCCAACTTTTGTGGATGCACATCAAATGTTGTTCATGATTGGACCTGATAGTTGGAAGATATTTTCTATTATATTAAAGTCAATATATAATGATTGAATTCTTTGTAGCGAATATATATATGGGATAAATTAATTAATTTCGATATGTATGTGTTATTTTTTATATGTATTGATGTATGTGTGAATATCAGAAGAGAAGTTGAGTGATTTTCATTTTTGTAGAAGAGGATTTTGTGAAGTGAATTAAGACAGAGCAGAGCATAGTGCAAAATCAGACGGAAGGTCCAAAATCTGATATATGAGCCTAACCAAAATTGTAATCAAGCATTTGTAGATGCTCTTTTCATATTTCAACCTTTTGTTGTAATCCAAATATTTTTTAAGGTAGTGAGCCTTTCTAATTTTGAGCAGTGAGCTCTAGGCAGTGTACCTGAATGCAAGTGCATTCCCAATTTTATAAAAAACTTATATTTTGAGTACTCAAATTGTGGATTGACCTCCACCATGGTTGTTCCCTTAACTGGGTCTCCACGTAAAAATTCTTGTGTTATGGTGTTGTGGATTATTGGTCTATGTTCATGGATCTTTCTTTTGATTAAATGTTATCTACACTTGAGAGATCAGTTTAATAATGTTAAAAATTACACAAAATTGATTCACCCCCCTTCTTAGTGTTGCTTAAGTCCAATAGAGTGATGAAGTGTATAAGGAAATATTCTCTCTAGAAAAAAAAATGGTCTTATGTACTTCACTGAAATTAATGAAAAAGAATAGATTATGTTGGTGATACATGATGATTGACAGATCACAACACTTGAGTTGGTATCATTGTTTTCTATGAGAAAGTTACTAAAGGCATAAAAAAGAAGGCTCAAATCACCATGGATGAAGTTTTAAATTCTTTAAAATCAATGACCTAGATTCAAAACCGAGCTGTTAAGTTATCAACTCGCTCACACGAGGATTTCTTGGATCATTAATTCTACATGCTTCAAATTTCCTATTTAATGCAAATTGTGTGTTATTCTCCTTCATCACATTTCAGTCTATAGTGAATGAGAGAAGTGGGTTAGTGAAGAAGTGTGTGAGTATTAAATTTTCCTAAGTTAGGAAGTAGGCATTCTTGTCTTAGATGAGTAGGCTTACCATGGAGGTTCTAGAGTTTAAAGGATTGAGTTTGATTAAGTCTAAGGAAAATGTTTTTAAGGACGAAATAGAAACACAAGGAGCTCCTAATATGCAAAAAAGCAGAAGCGGACGTAGGAAATTCAAGAAATATGGTGTTAAGAGTAGCTACCATCTATAGGGCCAAATTGTTTCAAATGAATTGGTCAAACACGAAGAGAAGAGGATGGTGGAATATGAAAAGAAGGCAAAAAGGGAGAGTAAGCATTGTAAGGCTTATCTGGGAGGACGTAATTCTCCATGTGAGGTTCCTAATAACCCTTCAGATAGTGAGGATGACACTGATCTAGAGGGTGATTATTATCCCCTCTCCCTAGTACAATCAAAGGATTTTGACAAGGAGGTGGTGATGGTTTTTCCAATCCCACCATGAGAAAAATGGAAGTGAGTATCCTCTAAGGTTGTTTACTTAGAGTGATGATTGTTCCCTACTTTTGTTTTTGATGAAACCATGCCCCTTTTGTTAGGATTGTCCTATTCAACACTCATGTGATTTCTTGTTTCTACTACTGATGTGGAAAGTTTTTGGGCTGGTGTATAGGAGAAGTGCCATACTAAATGACCTTGGTGACATGTATGTTATTTATGGATGATATACAAGTTTTTGGTGGAGCTACTAGTGGAGAATATTCTTTGATAAAAAATGATGAAGATTTAATGTTGTTGCAATAAACTCTACCTTTTGAGGATCCAGTGTGTCCTCATTCAAGGAATATTGAATGTGGTCTTTTACTCTTCCATTTTCCTTAATGATTGTATGTAACTAACTGGTGATGTCTTGGATTCTAGTGCAAATGAAATAGTGAAATGTAAATGTAATTAAGCCCAACGCTTGTTGCTCCCTTGTTCTATAAAAGGGATATCAAGGCTTATTACAAGGGTCATATTCTCAAGTCTCAATAGGGTTTTGGGTAAAAGCTAAGTTTTGGAAAGGAACTTTGAATAGAATACTAATTGTAGACCAATTTTTTTCTAGGGGCATGAGATATTGTATGTAGTAATCTTAAATGAGTTTTATAGAAAGTAAAAATATCATAAAAAATATTAGTCTAGAAACAAATAATCTCCTATGTACATTTTTTATAGAGATATGAATGAGAAATACTAATGGTGTTATCATTTATCTTCAGATTTTCCATCTGAATGTATTATTCTATTTTCAACTTTAACTCAAGGAGTTAATTAAAATACTTGAATAGGATTATAAATTTTGTGAAAAATTGCTTAAGATTTATAAGAAGTGAGTTTTTCAGGCATTGTGAATTTTCATAAATTCAAATCAATATGAAATTTATCTGCCTACCTCTAAATTTTTTAGTTTATATATATTTATATATATATATATATATATATATATATATATATATATATATATATATATATATATATATATATATATATATATATATATATATATATATATATATATATATTTATATATATATATATATATATATTGTCAATTCTTGCATATTTGACTTTGTTGCTCCGATTTATGAGGCACTAGCCAGTTTTTTGGGAAATATTGCATCAAATGAACAAAAGGCATACCTGGCCTTGGAATAAAGATAAAACAATATTCAATTAAAAAATATTTTCAAGAATATTGTGGATTAATAATATTCTGATTCTTAGTAGGTAGATAGTCATTCATTCGAAGATCTACCAAATATTCAGTAGGAAGGGCTTTTGTTTGCAATAAATAAGCATGAACCTTTGCATAAATGTGTTGCTAGTCAAATACACTTCATGGAAATGAAATTGGGATCACCCTCCTAGGTTTCATAGAGCCTGAAGTGAAGGAGTAAGGACCACAAAATCCTATGTTGTGTTGGCCACTAACCCTCCAGTTCTTCACCATAAGATTCAGCTACTTTTTAGAGAATCGCTTGGTTCTACTAGAAAAATCACCAATAGAAATGGCTACTCTATTGTGTAGGAATTTGAATCTCTAGTTGTAGGCTTTCAGAGTCAAGAGTCTAGCAAATCTGAACATCTGGTTTAGATATTGAGAAATTTTCTTACCTAGAACTAGTTTTGTTATAGCAATTTTCAAAGGATTTATGTGCAATTTGGTTGTGGAAGAAGACCTAGAAGGAAATTTATCTTTCAATAACTTCATATTACTTAAATTTTGATCCTCTGTGAAAAGAGGTGGTCACTCTATCAAAGAACCTGATAATGTGAATAACATCTCAAAAGTTTATAAACCTTTCCAATCAAGAAAAAAAGCTTGCAGCAGATGCACCATATCTAGGTATTTCTGAGTTTTTTTTTGGTTTTCAAAAGAAAGATAAATTTATATATGAAAACCATAGTTATAAATCTTGCAAAATTTGATTCCCTATTCAGTGAAATTAAGCACTAAGAAAGGGAAATAGTAGTGATAGGCTTGCATACTTCTATATTACTAAATGGTATATTTATTTATAAAGTGATGTATGTGATGTTCTTGAATAAATTCATTTAGGAGATCTTGAGCAAGTTGAAGATAAGAATTTGTATTATAAGAGCTTAAGATCATATTATAATAGAAGTTTGAGTTTCCATGTGTAATTGCATAGCATAAGAAGGCTTGTAGCACTGTAAGAAAATATATCATCAATCTATGCATCCTTGTGTGGACCCAAATGTAAAAATTCATGGTGCGACCATGGTTTGTAATTAATTTCAACATAGAGTCATAAATGACATAGAGCCATAATCAACCTATGCATCCTTGTGTGGACTAAATGACATAGAGAAATAAATTTTAGTGGTATTAATGGTTACCCAAATATTATTCCCTCTGATATCAAAGATAAGTTACCAAAATTCAGTGGTACAAAGTGTGAATCAAAAAGGAAGCATGTACAAGAATTCAACAATTTAATGGAAGATTATGAAGTTGATCACGAGGATGTGATTATGAGGCTATATGTTCAGTCTCTAAAGGGAGATTTGAGAGATTGGTTCTATGATTTACCAACATGCTCTATTTGTTCTTGGGATTAGTTTAAAGAAATGTTCATGGAGTAGTTTGGTGAGTTAATCAGTGCTAGTTCTTTTCTTAATAAATTTATGAGCATTAAGAAAGAAGAGGATGAGTTGGTCCCAACATTTAACCAAAGATTTGCTAGAACATTGAGGGATGTTCTTAAGTTCTTGAGACTAAGTGATGTAGTATGTTTGGTTGTTTATTTGGGATATTTTGATAATAAGATGAGCTATCTGATAAGAGATAAGGATCCTAAAACCTTACGTCATGCCTATGGGATAGTCATGAGCATTGAAAACAACTAGAAATATGGAATGAAAAAAGGTCATTTGAATAGAAGTGTTTGTTTCCTTGAAGTACCAAATGTTAGTGAAGGGTGTGAGTTAGATATTAATAATAAATGTTAGAACACATACACCCCTACTATTTCATCTTACACATCATTCCATAATGTTGATGACGTAGAGCTCCAAAAACATTGTCAAGAAGTTGCATGCATTTGTGATCCTATGGTCTCTATTCAAGACCTCTCTTGCATAAGGAGACATGGAGGAGAATCATCATATGACCTCTATGAAAGATTTATCGATACCTTGTCTACAATCCTTGAGTGTCACCAACCTAAAAATTCAGAATGCATTGATTTATTTTATGAATCTTATGAGCCAGGTTTGAGTGCTCTATCAAAGGAGTTGAAGCCTATCAAGCTTGACCAAGTGTGTGAATACTTTTCTCTCTTCGAAAATATTAGAGAAGATCATCAAGGAATTATCATATTTTCAACCTATGATGATAATGATTCTACTACTCCATATGAGTCAAGTAGTGAGATATCACCAAAAGAAGAAGAGAGCAGAGCAAAGGTTGAAAGGTGTGGTGTCAATTTTTCTAAAGATTCTAATAGTTTCAATCATATGGATGACATAAGACTAAGTATTCAATCTAAAAATTCTAAACATAGTTGCAAAATTGATGAGTCCTCTTGTTGTAGTAATGATGATGGCATTGAGTATGGTCAATGCTTTGTTGATTATGATTATCCTCATGAAGTAGAGATGGAATCTTTTTTTGCAAATGAGGAATATGCTAATAATGATGAGAATATAAGTAATAGAATGCCACAATTTTTGGTTGATAATGTTGCAAAGCTTGAAGATATTTCTAACCATGCTATCTTAGATCATGTGAATATGACAAGAATTTAAGATATGTGTGCTAAACAATCAAAAGAAAAAATGATAGATAATATTGGTTGCCATGAGTTTAGGGATGATTGTGATTATTCCTATGAAGAGGACACTGATTGTGGTGTTTCAGAATATAGTAATGATATGAAGGATTTTGAATTTCATTCTGAGGAGGCAAAGGCATTTATGTCAACAATGAATGTAAGGGGAAACCTCTTATATGATGAGCCTCCATTTTCACTAGAGATGAAAAATATGATCCTTATTGGTGCAAAGACAATCCACTTTTTGATGAGGAATTTGATGATACATCTAAAACAAAGTTAGAGTGTGTCTTTAAGAAAATAAAGAAACACATTGATGTGCTCCTTGAGGGAATTTCCTATGAATGTTTCACATTTTGTGTAAATTTTGTAGACAAGGTTGAGTGTCAAGATGCCAACTACTTGGAGGAGTATGAATAATTTTAGTTCCCAATTCAATGGGGAGGTATTATGATGGAACATTACAATGAGGTGAAGAGAAAGGAACGTTACTTTCACTATTCACATGTTTCATATAATAAACATACCACATATGTATCATGTAATGATGAAATTATTCAGTTTATGCCTAATTATACAATAAAGAATGACAGAGATTACATTGGAAATGTTATGCTCAAGAGATTACGGAGATGTTAATGGCAATGATTGTAATCAAGAAAATTATCACTTCTTTAGAAGAGGCCTAACACTTGTTTTGGCAGGAATGAAATCACTCTTATTGTAGTGGTATAATAGGGAAAAATGTGGATGGAAGGACATTAGTTCTTTCAAGAGGCTGGTTTTTGATAGAGGTAGTAATTTTCCCAAGGTTTTTGTGGCCTGGTGCCACCAAACAAGAAATAAAGTTTGGTTAGATCATGGAGTGCATACTGTAATTTGCACCTCTATGGAGATTTTTTCATGTCGGGTGGAGATCAAATCTCCATCCACAAATCTTTTTGGCCTATGTAAATTTTCTACATATGTTGTTTCTTTTTGTTTTGGTTTTGCACTTGGTCTACTTCACCTAAAATCATGGGATCTCACCATGCCTGCAAGAGGAATGTGTCCCCAACAAGATCCACTGATGGAACCCATCAAAAAAAATTCCTAGTTCCACCATAAATCTGTGAAATTTTGGCTTGGGTCCTTGTTTCTGATACTTGGTTGTGTCCCCATCACTATATTAGAGTTTTTATGTTGATTAAAACCTTGCAGAAATTATCTACAAGTGTTGCAACCCTTGATCATTGTATTATTACAGTGACTTGTATTCCCCGTCTCTGGTTGCCTAAGTTATGTTTTATATTATTTACTATCATCAGATGACTAGCCCCTCACGTCTAGGTCTAAATTTCCCATTTCTTATAAGGTTAAGTAAAGGATCTTTGGGCCTTTACATCCTTTTCATTTCATGACTTAGAAGTTCTTGAGCCTATTATTCTCATGTCATCCTAGGGGATCCCCATTATTAGAATAGATTAAATGCATGTGCTTAAACTTTCCACTTAATTCCCAATGGCCATCATACTTTATTGGTCATCATTGAATGCTTCATAAGTACATATTTTGAATTAGCAACAAGTGATTAAATGGTGTTTTCTTTGATATTGCTCATCGTAGATAGCTGTGAAATCTCTTAAATCAAATGTGTGATGTGTGATGTTCCTTGATGGATCGCTTATTGCTAATGGCTTTTGAGCTTTCAAATTTTTAATAACAAGAATCAATGCCCCATATTTTGTTCTTGTTACTCATTGTAGATAGTCATAAGATGATAACTTTAGGATTAGCAATGAGCGATATGATGAAATTTCCTTCACATCGCGTGATAAAAAATATGTTTTAAATGCTAAGTTCCACATTAGCGATACATGATACATATTGTAAACTATGTAATTCCTCTCATCACTAATTACTTGCATACTGTATGAGGATAATTATCTATGAGCGAGGACCTCATGTTTTATCACTCTTCGTGAATTCATTTGAAAGCTTAAGTTCCAAATTAGCGATAAATGATGGTATTCTATGAAGGGTTTCTTTCGTTAATATGATAATATCTTATGTGTGATGTCTTTTGTACCATTGATTTTCATGCATGTGTATGTCTAAATTTGATTCCTTCACTACATCTACTTTCATTGATAGGAGCCTAGGTGCAAAGTTTGAATTAGTGATGCATGATGGAAGCATTGATGTGATCAAAGGATAGCCAATGGAAACAAGGGCTGAGATTTCATCGAAAGGATGCTTACATCACCAATGAGGAAAATGGAGGATGAGATGCATCCATGATAGGAGATGACTATTGATGGAACAAGCAATGTGGTAGGATCTTGAGGATTTCACATAAATAAAAAAGGAAAGTAGTGAAAGAATTGGACAACCATTGATGTAGTTTTGAAATAGGATGATCCAATGAACTAAACATCATCACATGAATAATTTCATCACTGATTTCACCCTAAAATTTGGGGAAGATCAACGATGACTGATGAATTGTATAAGGAAATATTCTCTTTAGAAAAAAAATAGTCTTATGTACTTCGCCAATATTAATAAAAAAACACAAATTAGGTTGGTGATACATGTTGATTGACATATCGTAACACTGGAGCTGGCATCACTATTTTCTATGAGAAAATTGCTAAAGGAATGAAAAACAAGGCTCAAATCACCATGAATGAAGTTTTAAATTCTTTAAAATCAATGGCGTAGATTCAAAACCAAGTTGTTAAGTTATCAATTCACTCACATGAGGAAGTCTCAGATCATTAATTATGCATGCTTAAAATCTCCTATTTAATGTAGATTGCATGATATTCTGCCTCATGACATTTTAGTTTGCAATGAATGAGATGTGGGGGTTAGTGAAGAAGTGTTTGAGTATTAAATTTTCTTGAGTTAGGAAGTAGGCATTCTTGTCTTAGATGAGTAGGTATGCCATGGTGGTTCTAGATTTTAAAGGATTGAGTTTGGTTGAGTCTGAGGAAATTTTTTCTAAGAAAAACGTAGAGACACAAGGAGCTCCTGATACACCAAAAAGTAGAAGGGGACGTAGGAAATTCAAGAAATATGGTGTTAAGAGTAGCTATCATCTACAGGGCCAAATTTTTTTAGAAGAATTGGTTAAACATAAAGAGAAGAGGATGGCGCAATATGAAAAGAAGGAAAAAAGGGAGTAAGAATTGTAAGGCTTATCTGGGAGGACGTAATTCTCCATGTGAGGTTCCTAATAAACCTTCAATCAATGAGGGTGACACTGATCTTGAGGGTGATTATTATCCCCTCTCCTTGGTACCATCAAAGGATTCTAAAAAGGAGATGGTGACGATTTCTCCAATCCCACCATGAGAAAAATGTGGGTGAGTATCCTCTAAGGTTGATGACTCAGAGTGATGACTACACCCTATTTTTATTTTTGATGAAACCTTGCCCCTTTTGTGAGGATTTTCCTATTTACCACTCATGTGATTTCTTGTTTCTAGTGCTCATGTGGAAAGATTTTAGGCTGGTGTATAGGAGAAGTGCTAGACTAAATGACCTTGGTGGCATGTATGTTTTTTCTAGATGATATACAATTTTGTGTTGGAGCTGCTAGTGGAGAATCTTCTTTGAACAACAATGATGAAGATTCAATGTTGTTGCAGAAAACTCTTCCTTTTGAGGAGTTGGCATGTCCTCATTAAGGGAATATGGAATTTGGTCTTTTACTCTCCCATTTTATTTAATGATTGAATGTAACTAATTGATGATGTCTCAAATTATACTGAAAATTAAATGAAATGTAAATGTAATTACGCCTTATGCTTGTTGCTCCCTTGTTCTATAAAAGGGATATTAGGGCTTATTACAAGGGTCAGATTCTTAAGTCTCAATAAGGTTTTAGGTAAAATATAAGTTTATAAAATGAACTTTGAATAGAATAATGATAGTAGACCAAAGGTTTGTCAAGGGCATGAAATCCTGTACGTAGTAATCTTAAATGAGTTTTATAGAAACTACTGATATCGTAACAAATATTATTCTAGAAATAAATACTCTCCTATGTATGTTTTTCATAGAGTTATGAATGAGAAATACTAATGGGGTTATCATTTATCTTCAAATTTTCCATTTGAATGTATTATTATGTTTATAGTTTTAATTCAAGGAGTTAATTAAAATGCTTGAATATGATTATAAATTTTGTGAGGAATTGCTTAGGGTCTATAAGATGTAAGTGTTTTAGGAATTATGAGCTTTTTATAACTGAAAATTAGTATGGAAATAGTCTTCCTACCTCTAAATTTCATAGTTTATATATATTGTTGATTCTTACATATTTGATTCCCTTGCTCCAATTGATGAGGCACTGGTCACTTTGTTTGGAAATATTGCATCAAATTAACAAAAGGTGTACCTGACCCTAGACTTAAGATAAGACAATATTAAATTAAAAAATATTTTCAAGAATAGTATGGATTAATAATATCATAATTCTTAGCAGATAGGTAGTCATTCATTCGAAGATTTTCCAAATTTTTAGTAGGAAGGATCTTTATTTATAATAAATAAGAATCAATCTATGTATAAATGTGTTTCTAGTAAAATACACTTTATGGAAACACAATTGGGATCACCCTCCTAGGTTTCATAGAGCCTGAAGTGAAGGAGTAAGGACCAGAAAATCCTATACTCATTGTGTTGGCCACTAACCTTGTAGTTCTTCACCATAAGAGTTGGCTACTTTTTAGAGAATCACTTGGTTCTATTAGAAAAATCACCAACAGGGACTAAGACAACAGTAAGGGTTTCTTAGTCCCCCATAGCACATTTTGGCCACTTCTTTGCATTTCCAGAATCCTTGTCACATTTCTAGACTTCCTAGGTACACACATCCTAACTTTCTATTGCATTATTTCCTCATTTTCATCCTTCATTTAGCTTGCATTACTAGGTTTTGTAGGTTGAATTCTTATTTGTCTTTTCCAAGAATTTTCTTAGTGGTGAACCCCTAAAAGCTTAAAGAACCCCTTCCTAGGTCTTCCTTGTTGAGAATTGACTCACCTTGTGAGGTTGATTGCCAATATAATTAGGACTCCTAGGACATCCTTGAATGATAATTGGAAAAAAAGTAGTGTTATATGACCTAGGTTATAAAGCATCCATTTTCCCATTGTCCATTTTAAAAAAAAGGGGATTAATATATAGAATTTGTTCTTGTAGTAGGAACATATTGTGATGTAATAGTTGGGTATGGATGATCAAGAAAATTTGGATTGTGAGTAGAGTCATATCTAGGTCAAGTGGAATATTTTGGGAGTCTATGCAAAGGAGGAGCTTGATTTTCCAAAACAAGGGAATTTTTGGTATTACGAATGCGGAAAAACAATGTACCAACCTTTGGGGTGACTCATTCTTAAGAGTTTTAAGCTTGAGGAATAACCAAAATGTGGGAGCATAAAGTAGGTGGATGCAAATTTCCTTATATTTTTCTATGTCCACATTATCACTCTGTATATCAAGGAATCCCCTACATTTTGTTTGAAAAATCTACTTGAATTCAAGCTACTATCCTAGCTATATTATAACGATGGATATCTTAAAAGATATTAAAGTGTTGAAGAAGGTTGACACCTTTTGACTTCATCAGTGATTCTCCCACCAATTGTCATATTCCACATGCCTTATTGTGATTCATCCCTTGGATTCACTCTCATGTGTTGATTGAATTTCCCAAGTGTCTTTTTTCTATTAAAGGTTGAGAGATGTTTCATTTTAAGTTTAGTTAAGAACTTGTGGATGTCGAACAACCAAAACTTATTTAATTTTTGTTCTTTTTCTTGTTTTCTATTCCATTCTAGATTAAAAACTTGTATATTTCATTAGAAGCTAATCAATATTAGAGCCAATTTAAAATATATCTCTTGATATGAAATCTTACATAGTTGATTGTTTGTTCCTATTGGAAAAGACTATGTGATGAACCACTTAAGGGTGCATACTGAGACTATTCGATGGCAAATGATCCCCCCTCTTTAAAATCTCACATCATTTTGTGCCTAGTTGTGAAGCAATCTGGTGATGTATGGAATGGTTTTCTCTAGTTTGGTTAATTCTTGAGGCATGTGTGGATAATACCTAGGAGAAAATTTAATTTTTTAGTACTTTTGATGCTTTAGTTTAGAATAGATGTTTAAATTTTAGAAAATGTTTTAGAAAAAGAGATGAATGAATGAAAATTTTATTGAAAATCTTTTGATTCCATTATATTGCTAAATGCTTTAAGCTAAATCTACTTTAGTAAAATAAAGTTATTTGAAGTTGTATACATGCAAATAATCCTAACATAGTGCATCTAATTTAGATCAATTAACATCAAATTCTTCCATTAATCAAATAAAGTGGTTTATTAGATTAATTCACAAATATCCATCATGTTTAATTAAATAAATCAATTTGTTTAATTAAATCCCCAAAGTCCTTTTATTTGATTAAATAAATCAAATTATTTAAATCAAATATCATAAATTCACTAACCCACTTGAAGTTAATTAAATTCTAAATTAATTAACTTTAATCAACTTCTAATCATCATTAATAAATTATCTAGCTTTTAACTCCCCAAGAGTTAAATCAACCCATTAATAACTAACCCACTTACACATGAAAATACTTTATTTTAATTAACTAATTACCTCATTTATCCTCTCAAAATAATATTCTAGAGAATATTCATTCATTGAATCCCTTTATTTGACCTTCCTACCCAAACAATTTCCATCCAAAACGTCCCAATCACATGCATTTAGTGCCTCTTATATCTCAACCACATGAAAAATGTTCTCTATCCTCACCCATTAGAATTGAGATAAGTGTTCCAATCTCATTGGATCTCTTCTAGTCCCACATTCCTCCCATCTCTCCATTCTTCAATCCTTGAACCTATAAATAGAAGCCACTTCTACTTCAAATCCATCCACAATCTTATGCATTCACACTATAGGCATATTTCATCTTGAATTGTATCAAATTTTTTCATTATCATTGAAAGCTTATCAAGGGGGTGGGAAAGGGAATCCTTATCACATCAAAGGAGCACCACTCCCACTATGGGATAGATTTTGCACATGCTTTCAATTAGTTTCTTTGTTATTTTATGGTTTTGTTTGTATTATCAAGTATGTTTGAATATCTCATAGGAATACTTGGTTTTCTTTGTTTAATTTGACTTGTATGATAATATTTGTCAAGTTTTAACATTTACAAGTTTAGTGTTCACATTTTGGCATCCACTGTGGGGATAGACCCCGCAAAATATTACCATTCCCACTATGTTCTCAAGAACATGTGCTAGGTTGTGTAAGTTCATTTCATTTTGAAAATATTTGTGTTATAAAATCTCTCGGCTGTGTCTTGATTGGTTAGTATGATTTTTTTTTTTTTGGTGCTACATCTCTACCATTTTGCATAAAATTTGTTTGATCTTTCATTCAAGACAAAGAGCCAGTATTTATAGAGTTTGTAAATTTCTTTAAAATGGAGAGTTTTGCACCATGTTGAATTTCATTGTGGGCATTATAGATTATTTGGATAATTTTCTCTCAACCTCAGAGAAAAAAGCATGAGTATTGGTGCTACTTACATTTAAACATTGATAGAGGTTATACTCTCACTTACTTTTATCCCACTAATCAGTTGATGCAATGTTTGAAAGAACTGGCATGCCATTACAACTAAACCTTTCTTTACAGTGTGCCTAATCTTTATCTATTTATTTAGTTGAACAAATTTTATTTTCTATTGGAGTGTTCTCTTTTAACTAACATGGCAATGAATGAATATTGATATTGATATCTTACCTTTGAATATGAATTCTAACAAACCTGTCATTTGGATTTAATTTTACTGTGGAAATACTTTGTTGTCCCTGTGCCTAGAATGTAAGAATATATGAATGAATATTTAAAGCATTTAATATCGATTTGAAGCATTTAATATTGATTTGTAAGCATTAAGTCTTTGATTTTGTCAAAATTTGTACACCTTGTCATCATTTCTTTAAGGAATTCTATCAAATGGGTCATGTATCTTGTTTATGCTTGCACATCATGCATGCATCTTGCAATGAACGCATTCCATGAGATTGCATATCCTTGAGGTATTCTCATTAAAGCTTTACGTAAATCTATGTAATCATGTCTATTTTTTACAACTCTATTAATAGCCTTATGAAGACATCTCTAGAAAAATTGACCCTTCAAATAAAATATTGAATATTGATTATACAATCATTTAATGTTTACTATAAATGTTTTCATTCTAGGTTGTTATAAATATTTTATGCAAGCATTAAATTTGTGTAGAGGGCCATGCCATTATATAGTGCACAAACCTCAAGTTTCCCAACCACTTAAATGATGACCTATATTATTCATTCCTGGATATGGTATTAGTTACTCATATTTTTTGTATTTAGGGGGATCATTACAATGATTCTTGGAATATTTTTTCTTTTGATCATAGATTTTTAGCTAGTGCAGTGTTTGAAAGACATTTATAGAGTATAAACTAGCAAAGGTTGTGGAATTTAGTTTTGAACCTACTAATTGCATTTCTCGAAAGTTTCTAAGTCCTTTTCATCAAATCCATGTTGTGCTTATGCTGCAATCATTGCAAGAAATGAGACCATGTCTTGGAGGTATTCTGTCAAATAGTTTGCATGCCCTCTCTGTGCTTCCATTTTGGCACAAGAAGAAAGCTTATGTTCAAAGGTTGTGAAATTTGGTTTTACATCTACTAATTACATTATCTTGAAAGTTTCTAGAAGCCATTTATTCCTTGGTTGTGGAATTCATTTTTACATTTGGACTTGAAATCTAAAGGTTTTGATAGTGGTTTTTCTTAGAACTGAGTGTATTATTATGCTATTATTAATTTTTACATGCTTATGGCATAAGAGAGCATGGATTTTTTTGTGACTATGATCTCATTTCTATTTTTTTAATAGTTTATGGTTGTCCAAATTAAGTTTAATAATTATAGACTATACAATGTAATTTTGTCCCCCATGTACTTCAAAAATCCATGCTTCGCTCATTGCAAGACTAGTCCATGTCCCCCTTCGGCTACTTTAAGTAATGGGGCTATCAAAAAGAAATTTTTGTTTAAACTTCTTTTGAGTGCATCCTCATAGCACTGAAAATAAAATATTATGTAATATGAGTCAATCTTGGGCTTATTGTTTTTCTGTTCAAAGTTCCAATGAAAGTACTTAAAAAATCCTATCCACGTTTCATTGGTAGATGCAGTAAATAAAGGCATAGGTTCTTAGAAGGTGTGGGTGGTTATGTGATTTTCATATTTTATCTAAGGTTTATCTTAATTTTTATGTTATGAGGTGACATGTGTGAAGGTGCAGAAGTGGAGGAACAATTGTTCAATTGAGAGAGTGCCATACAATATTGAATTGTTTGTTCATTGTGTCTTCTTGGTCTGATATAACAAATAGTGTGCTCTAACCATTTTTTTTTCACTAAGACTTTGCATGACAAGGGTAAATTTTTTATATAATGCATTGCTTCATTAATTTCTTGAAATAAATATTATTTTTTATAGCCTTGTAATGTTTATAGGGTTGGCATCAAGAAACGATAGTGGTTTTCTCTCACATGAGAATCAAATAGCAAGCAAATTTGAGTTCAAAAAGTGGGCAATGAACTTCAACTTGAAGAAAACATTTTTAAAAGATTATCGTAATAGTCTAGAACATCCACTTGTTGCTTTTATTTTTTGTTTTAGGCCAACTAGATCAATTTGGGTTTAAAATCAATCATTGTTTTGATCTTTTCAAGTTGCATAAAATTGAACATACAAACATACTAGACATTGTTTTGTGGGATCAAATTGGACAAGAAAACTCACACTTAGGTTTTGGTGCTTAAAATCAACTCACCATTGCTTTGGGGTTTAAAAAGAATTTGTGCTTTCATTGTTTTGTGATTTTTGTAATTCTTTCCTCTTGAATGTGTATCCACTCGGCGATCTTGAGAATAAAAATCATTCCATTGACATTGGTTGTCTAAAATTACATACACATTTCAATTTGGAACTAAAATTGAACAATCATGTGAGTGTGAAGGAAAGGCATTGTGTGTATTCCCTCCTAGTGCTTTATGCAATTTAGGAAGTCAAACTAAAAATGTACTTCTTTATTTTTGTTTATCTTTAGAGGGCCTACCTCCTCACTTCAAAAGGAGGGAATGACCCAAGTGATAACAAGCTAATTCCAGGCTCTTCCGAGCCACTATACAGATTTGTGATTGCAAGGAAATTTTACAATCAATGGGAAACAATACATCATAGCTCTCCCCCAGTATATTTATGATACATAAAGCCCTTATTCTAATGGTCAGGAGACCTCTTGACAAATTTTATCATTGTACCCCTTAACCAAATGTCCTTACTACAACCCTTTGTTTAAAAAGAAAAAAATCCTTAATACTTGTTGGTGCAAGAATGGTCATTCTGAAGTCACCCCACATTTTTACTATTCAAAGTAGAAACAAAATAAATTGATAAGGTCTCTAGATCTTTAGGATTTTGAGATTCAATGGTCCCAAGAAGTGTGTGTCGTGGAGGGGAGCCATTGTTTCCAAATCTCTAAAGTTTGGAGAAATCTAAGTGGGGAATCAACAAAGTATGGTCATTTCTATCCTAGGGTTGTACAATTCGTGATTCAGTTAAAATACATTGCTTGGATCTCAAAATTTGAAACAAAAATTAAACAAGTCATCAAAATTTCAAACCCTTTGGGAAGAACAAATATCCACAAAAATTCCAAATATTATTGCTCGTCCCTAGAGATTTTATCCTTAGAGTCTTCTAAATATGTGGGCCTATATCTCAAATTTCTCTCTCCAAATTCAACCTAGGAAAACTATGCCTTTGATCCTTTTATTTTCACATAATGGACTTTATGGAATGAAAAAGAGTTAAGAAATAGAAATTTAGTTTGAAAATTTAAACAAGATGTGTTGATGTGGTAAAAAGAATCCATTTAATCAATATGAAATCAATTGAACCCCACACATGTGCTCATTTATCTTTGGTCTTATGGTCTTCCTAGAAAAACATTGGTATTTTGGTTTGAAGTAATCATAGGGTAAGCCTGTTATTCACTATCTCAATCTTATAAACAAGGTCCCTCTTAGGTTAATTTAGCATCAAATCAAAAATTTCATCTATTCCAAACATTTATCATCTCCATCCCACAAAAAACTTTTAGAGCTTTGGAAAAAATTAAAATTCTAGACTTGGGTTAATCCTTAAAGCACATCAAAATCACCTTGTTTAGTTAGGAGTGTGAGAATGCATCCTTTCTCATACCTCTACTTAAATTAGCGCCTCTTTGAACAAGTTTATCCTAAATATCACATGTCCATCTTGTGATCTAAAAGTTCATTATCCAAATCAAAACAATCAAAATCAAATCCTAAAGTCTAGCATTGATCCAAATTTCCTAAAATTTGAACACCCATATCACTCACCCTTTTCATCTTTCATCTCATAATTGGTTCTAAATTTCTTAGAGTTCAACAAGGTCAAAACACAAGAAAAATATGGAATATAAAGTTGATTCATAAATCATGAATGATCTAATTCAACCAAATTATCAAAGCCTTACAATGCCAATTGGCTATCAAAACTCACATTTATACAATCCATAAATGGGATCATTATCTCCTACAAACCTCAATGGTACAAAAAATGTGAGTATGCCCAATCTAAATTTTGGAACACCTTTCCCTATGGTAGACTTAAATGAAAGTCAAAACTTACAAATCTATCAACCAAACAATCAATACATGAGTCTTCAACAAAACAACGTTATCCCATCCAATCCATACATTCCAAACGTGAATATACCAAGTGCAAACTTATCAAACATGAATGTATAAAATACACAATTGGTGAACTATGTGATAGATACATTTGTGAATCAAACCAATCTTGTTCAAAATCCAAACAATATAGTGACAACTCAATGTATTCATCCAAGTCAAGGTAACTTCATGCAAAACCAAAGTTACCCAAATCAAAGCAATATTTTTCCCAACCACAACAATGTTCCATGTCAACCTATAATGAAAAATATAAACATCATACCAAATCATAACATTTTCCAAAATCAATTTGTACATGATCTCATACAAATACCACAAGTGTATAGTCCAAATATGCTTGACCAACAACTAAATCAACTATATCAAGGGTTTCAAGATCAAAATAAATAAAAAAATTTATGAAATAAAATTGCTATTCTTATAAAAAAAATTGATTCATATCACCAAGAGACATCTCCACCCCAAAATCTGCACACTCTTCCATTGGTTAAACCATGCCATCAAAACATTGAGTTGTGTCCCCAACCACATCAAGAACAATATCGCCAATGTCAAGAGGTTGGATATCAAGATCAAAAACATCAACAAACCCAATCACCACATCTCCAAGATGAATCACAAGAATCACAACAAGGTCAATTTAAAGTAAAAATCTCACAAGGTAACAAATGTGATTACACTCCTTTGGGAGAGTCAACTGAATCAACATTATAAAAGATAGTTAATGCAGAACTCATCACTCTTCCAAAAGTAAGTGCTTTCAACTCTAGCATAAAATTCCCTTGGAATAAGGGTATATCCTATTGTGAGTATCATAGAGACAATATTCATAAAACATCAAATTGTATTTGAATCAAAAATCTCATCCAAGACCTTCTTGACAAGGAATAATAAGTGTTGATGACAATGATCAAGATTCAACCACTAATTATAGTAGTGACAATCTCTCCACTACAAATGTTGAGAAAAATGATCAAGATCTATCTATCAATGACCACCTTGAAGATGTTTCTACCCCATCCAATGATCAAATAAAAATGCATCAAGAGTTAATTTTCAATCATGATCAAAATTCACCATTAATATCCCGCAATGATCTATTTCAAGAAGTGTTAGAATTATCAGATCCTATTGAAATAATCCAAGATCCATCCACCAATGATCATATTTAAAATGTCTCAACATCACCTAATGAGTTAGAGGACATATCTCAAGAATTTATTCCAAAGCATGATCAACATCTTTCACCAAAGTCTAGCAATGGTCCTTTTCAAGACATATTGACATTCTTTGACCTCATGGTTGCAAATATTGAAGGAATCCTCAACTCAAAATTTGATCCAAGTCCAATCAAATATCAAGAGGATATTGAGCCACTTCCCATGCCTAATTGAAACATCCAAGAACCCTTTGTAAGAAACCCATCCTTTGAAATTGATCCATGTAAATAACTTGATCCAAAGCACGTCAAAATCAATTCCAAAATTAATCAAGATCAAGAATTTGTGTCTCCAAGATGCTACAATGATCTAATGCACACTCTCAAATCTATAGAAGATGTCACAACTAATTATCATATCCATATAGTACATGCTCCTCCATCTACCCATGAGATTCTTTCTTTGGATGGACATGTAGATGATCTTCATTTAGAATAGAATTCCTTTACTCCTAACATTATTACACAAAAAGAGTAGGTTATTGATTCCTACAGTCAGGATATGTTTTCAACATCAGGATTAGATATATCCCAAATTTAGATTGAGGACATCATGTATGAAGATATCCAACATTATCAACTAAAGGAAATAGGTCAGATCAAATAGGATGTTCCAGAGTTAGAAGAGCAGAAAATTGAAATGACATTATCTGCAATGGTCATTTATCAGAGAATGCGTGCTAAACAAGACATCTCAAAATAGGCCTAATCAAAGCATGAAGGTACTACTTCCACCATACTGGGGGGAACTATGTCTCAATTAAATGTCAACATAGAGAGCACGAAGAGTCCTTATGATGAAACCAATGCCAATACTACAACCAACCATGCCACAAATCTTCATCCACCCATCACCCCATCTATGAATTGGGACCAACTTCAAAAGAAATTTTTGAATCAAAGTAATGAAAAACACTATCAAAGGAAAATAAGTTGTGAAGCATAATGGAAAAATAAAATACACATGGATACCAAAAAATATTGTTGATCATCAAGGCTTTCACCTCTTTGATAGCCTTATGGGAAATTCAGTAAGTGGGGGATTGATTTGCTTCGGATTGAATATCTCCAAGATTTTTATAGAAAGTTGGCTCTTTTCTAAGTTTTGGAGAAAAGGGTAGAATGAAATGTAAACATAAAACATAAAAATGGTGATGCGCCAAAGCTTTTACAACATTTCAAACCCAATCTTTCCTATGAATGATATATTTAGACACAAAATGCCAAAACCCTTCATTGTTGGGAAGAGAATGAACAACAAAGGGTAACTACAAGTACAGTGTAGTCTTTCAAATCTCCCTATGGGTAGTGTTAATGAAAGTTCGATCAAACATAAAGATTTCCAAGGTTAACAAAAAAATATTCAGAAATTGCATAAACTCTCTCTCTTCTTACAACACAATATAACAAAACAAAAACCCTTCAAAAAAATAGAGAATTCCATAAACATAATCCAATTTTCACAAGCTATTCTCCTACCATATAATCCTACAACATGGAAATCAACAACTTAAACTATTTGAATTAAACTTGACATGGTGTTTTATTCAAAAAAAAAGTATAAAGAAGGAAAGCTTGATAAAGGCCATACATGCATAGTCTCAGAGATTTCTTCCAAATAGTTTGTGATTAAACATGAAATAAACTTTAAAATAGAGGTTAGATGAAAATATGATAATAGTTTGAGCATAAACAATATAAAAAGCCAGAGAAAAGTAGTTTTACAAATCTACTTCTAAAAATAGTTCTATAACTTAAGAAAAATAAAGAAACTTTTTTGTCAACAAAGGAAACTAAAACTTGGAATCAATCCCTTCCTTTTATCGCTGCCTCTCATTTATAGCTACAAAAAAAGAAAATTGCAACCAAAACATAGAAGTAATTGCTGCTAGATGTTGGCATTTGATAGCACATGATCTAATTGTAAATCTTTAGTTAGGTCATAGAAATCTTTGCTCATCAATTCTCAATTGCCGCATTAATTCTCTTTAGATATTTAGCAAAGATAAATATCTGAAAATGATCAAATCCTAGAAAAAAACCTAGTGAAAGTGCATTTTACTAGTCATGTAGCCCAACAACATCAACTCAAAGCATCCATCCTAAAAACTAAAAAGGGGCCAGCGAGCTTTGACAAACTCCGAAAGAGATTGCTTCCTAAAAGTGAAAACTACTTGCAGTGAAGAGATGATGCATCAAATGGGTGGAAACCTCGGACTCGTAAAAATCACTCCTTGATAAAATATCCACTGAGCTGACACACGTTATGACTCTCTCATGAAAGGAAGGTGATAGATGAAATCCGTACAATGACCACGTGGCACATTGTGCACCTCTTCAAAAACTTTACTTAAGTGTGGATACATCTAAAGCCAAAAACATATACAAGCCAAAAATTGAAAATGATTAATTCAAAATTGCTTCATAGTTCTGGTGACTCACAGGGAGCCTTCATTTGTGGAGGTACAAACCTAGAACTCTAGTAATTCTTAGAGTTTGAGGAAAGTGGAATGATGCACCTCTCGATCTACATCAGTTTGTTGGACAAGAGTACAGATGATCCTATATGCTTGGTTTAACTTGAAAAATTCCTTGAAAGAAACAAATCCCCATCTTGTAGAAACTAACCAAAGGTGATAATAGATTCTAGAAAGAGAAAAAATATCACACTTGATATCATCAACAGTGGGCATTGCGCTTGAACCCAAGAGTTTTGTAGAAGTCTAGACCTTATGTCATATTGAATCTATGGCCTACTCAACTTTCAACACATCTCCATTTGGTGAAAGAAGAGGAGGTAGCCGAAAACTAACTAGGATTCCAAAGTCCTTGATTTCATTAACCTGCTTATTCAGTACTATCTAGCACTCTTTGCACCTTGCTACGATCTTGTGGCAGTTGATGATCTCATTTGTTTTGATGGAAGCAACTCTTGGATTGGGAATTCTTGCACCTTTCAGGACCTCATGAATGGCCACACATAATGTGGAAATCAATATTTGTGAATCCACCACTTGGGGAGTACATATCTACAAAAATTGATCAGCCATCGGGCCAACCTTCACATTTAAATCGTAAACATGCCTTAAGAATTGTAAAGCAATCCCAAGAAAGAAAAACATAGCTATGATTCACTCATAATGTGTAGATATCAACTTATTCAATATCAAGAAGGTCGACCCTAGTGCAACAACTAACTCCTGATTTAATTGAGCCTCTCTCACTCTTGTACTTTCCTCCATTTGACTATTTTCTCTAAGGGAATTCATTAGTTCTAAGTTCAACCTTCTGATCTCTTGTTTTGAATTTTTTGCTTCCACTTGGGCCTTCTATTAATCATCAAAATCTTGTGATTGGAAA